>APFE030207955.1:248601-274966 GCA_000404065.3 Pinus taeda
ACTTACCCGCTGAAGATTCCACATGGGAGGACAAGAATTTTATACAGAAGCATCAAGAACTACTCAAGCGTTGAGGATAACACTTTTTGAAGGAGAGGGGCATGTTAGGCCACTATACTACTAGTGTAACCCTTATTGTTATTAGTACAACCCACTTATTATATTGATGTACCCACATAGTGCCCATATTGTTACTATTGTACCCCATATAAGCCCACTAATGTTACTATTTTGTGGCTTTATATTATTATTGTTAGGTCGGCTGGATTATATTGTGACTCCTTAGACTCCTATATATAGAAAGGAGGTTTTGTCATTTGAATCATCCAAGAATTGTTCATTTATGTAATGTAAAGGAGGTTGCCCCCTCGAAGAGGCTGAATTCTAAGGCGTTGATTTATCTTTTCTATCTTTTTTGAGCTGGTTCCATAACACTTTTTTACTTTTTCAGATCGGTGTCACTAACTATGAAAAGTAATCCTTGATCATAATGGTCAAGCGATTCTCTCAAGTATTATCCTATACCTTTTTGGGCTTGAGGGACACAACTTTACGAAAAAGGACACCCATGGAGTTTTCTTCAGTTTTTCTTCTGACTCCCTAAAATTGAAAAACAATGAGTTTTTCCTATACTAGACTCGTTAAAATTTAACAGTAAAGGACCTGTTCGATTTTAAACAAGAACAAACCACTCCTTCTCAGGGTTCGAATTTTAAACTAAGTTGGACTCATCTGAAGGATGAGTTTATAACCAAGCGAATGTTATCCTCCTCAAGCTTGTCAAAAATAAAGAGGTACTTGCCAGAAATGGTGGGGGAAAAGAGAGAAAGTGAACCTATTTGTTATACTTTGTGTTTTAGAAGAGCAGTTAACCACTCTTGAACATGACACTTTTTGTTTACCTAGGTTGGAAAATCCTTTGCCTAACAGTTAATCAAACCATATTAAAAGTCTTCAACCGGTTTATGGGTATTAGCTTTGGGTCAATTGTCACCGAACCATCTGCAGTGTCGTTATGTGTTCAAGAGGTCAGTTCAAATAAACCATTCATTTGCAAAATATCTGTCATCCATTTTGACCATCCCTGAGTTAGCCCTTGCCAAATATATTTCTTCAAAACTTGATCTATGATTTCGTGTTGTGGGCTTGTCTACGACAGATCACTTTCTATTGACTTCACTTCATTATCTAGAGAGATGATCTAGAAATCGTCAGTACCTTGGAATATGCATGCCCTAATGGCATGTTTCTCGCCTTCGATGACAAGTTACATCATTGACCTTCAATCAAAGGATTCCAAGACATGTTCGACATCAACTCATTTTCACATTTCATGGATTGTACTGAGTACTTTGAGAGCCATTGACATTACTAGTGGTTTCTCTCACACTTGTTAACAGTTTACATCATTGATTGGTAATCAATTTATTTCTACCATGTTAGACTTCGACACATTCATTCACATGGATAGAATCGTACAAGTTCAGGAAGTAGAAATCAAGACCCTAGATCTAGTTTCTACCATCCAGGCTGCGAGGAATTTTGTTATTCATTATACAGTGGACTATTCATAAATAGATGGTTGTGCCCATACTGTGTCTACATTTGTCTATACTTGTGATGTCTTACAAAATCATTCCTGTATCAGAATAGTTTAGTTAGTTTTCTAGTTAGTTTTGATCTGAGCATGGGAATGCCTACCTCAGCGATGATATGTTCACATTATATATTTTGCATTGAATTTTTTTACAGGTTCCGACTGGGTTGTCCACAGGATGATCCTTGAAATGATAAAGTACTTCACTCTTCTTAGATGACAAATTCTATCCTCATCTATTACAGACTTCGCACTTTAGCGGGCAATCTGTTGCACAAAAATTATCACTTTGACTTTTAGCGATCCATGTGAATCCATCACCACTCATAATTTCCTCCTTCGCAAGTCTTAAGCCTCGGTTCTTCATATCAAGCCTTGAAAATAAGAGGAAGCCCTCCAAATTCTCTAAAACTCTGGTTTCGCACTTTCTCTTAGCATTTCCTACAGTCCTGCACCTAATAGTCATGTCCCCTGCGTACCTGACTGCTCTGTCTCTGTGTTATGGGTGCTGACCCTTGTAAAAGTTAAAAAGGCACAAGTATATTCTTAAAAACTCACTTTGAATCATTTTTGGAAGCTTCTCAAAGGAATCTTGAGGTGGCAAGTTCTCTTTTGTAAGGTTCATGCATCCCATACCTTAAGGAGCTAACCCCTTGATGTGAGGAGCTTATCCCTTTGAAGAAGGACTCTATCCGTTCATAGGTGGACCTGTAACCTCCTTCCTTTGCACCATAAAATGAAGGATTGGGCTGGTTACTTGGGAGGTTGAAAGATGAATATTTTTGAGGTGAAATGTTGCTGGAACTTAGTCTTCCTAATTGAGCTTTTGTGAGGAGAGATTACATACCTCTTTGAACTCATTTGGAAGAGTGTGAGGCTTGTCAAAGTAAAGGAGATTCCTGTTTCAGACCCCGGGAAGAGCTTGTACAACATCAACGCACCAAAGGTTGTAAGGTTCTTCTATTTAAAAGTTAATACAAATAAGTTTATTTTTCTCAATAAGCTGTGTTTTATGGTTTATTTTATGGATTCCTTGATCACCATAATGAACATGATTTATGATATTAGCTATGCAAGTGTTATTTGATGTGTGCTTGTTTGTGATTGCAGGTTCTCAAAAGGAAATTCTTTCAGACGGTTGAAGGATGGCTGCTACAAACTAGCATTAGACTGATGGTAGGGTCTAAACACCTCTATAGTTTTTATTAATGAATCATAAATGTTTAGAGAAAGATAGATTTGCTTGTCTTGCTTGTTGCTAGATATCTTTCGATACTAGGGAGATCGGCCTTGTCCACAAGATCGATTTATCGAGAGAACACTTTCCCTTCCATGTGGAATATCTAGGAGTCCCCTTTTCATATGTGATATGTGTCCTAGAAGGGGATTCTTTTCCTTTGGTAGAGGCTGAATCTTCAATTGTAATTGGAATTTTTGAAGAGGGTTGAGGTTTGCCTATTTTGATTCTTGTGCTCTCCCTAGCCCTGAAATACATGGAGGCCTATCTTTTCCTCTTTTTCTTTGGCTTTATTGGTGTATTGAGGGAATTTAGGGCAACTACTGCCTCCCTTTCTAGAGTATCAGGGGACCCTTCTCCTTGTTTTGTATTTTCTGCCTTTTTTCCCCTCCTTCTATCTCTTTTTCTATCTCTTTTTGTGTTGTTTCTTCCTACTCTGTTTCTTTATCTTTCTCCTCCTCTATTTCAATTCCTTCCTCCTTCCTTCCTTGTTCTACTAAGTTATGAGTGGCTTCACATTCTCCCCTTTACTACTTTTCCTCCTCACTGCCAGTAGGACTGACATCATAGGTTAGGGCCTTTATGTCATCCTTAGCTGTCATGTTTCAAAAGACTTCCCATGCTATAGGGAGTGTAAATGTATGGAGGCTTCTTCCACTAGGATTTTGATTAATCCATGGTGAGCTAACTACTCTAAATTCCCTACTTGAACCTTAGTGCTAGAGTCAATGAGGAACTGCAGGAGGAAGTAGGGCATGCTGAGCTTCTAAGGTGCTAGAGTGTCCATGACATACCTTAATTCATGGAAGATTCTAAAGTGATAACCATAGAAAATGATGTACCTCACCTCATAGGAAATGTATTTGATTATTTGGTAGCTAACCTCATCCCAAGAATATGGTATGCTATCCCTTCTAGTGCCATTTTTATCCTCTATAGGGGTTTCATTGTTTTGCAAAACGTTTTTCTTAGCAGCCTGGCAAATTGGTTTCTCATCCTTACTCCAAGACAGCCCAAGAGGAAGGGTAGTGACCCTACTGATAAATTCAGGGGTTATCTCCATGGAAATACCTCTAAAGGTGATAGTGGCATGAGTTCTTGTGTGGCGTACTAGAGAGAGAGAAAACTCTTGGGCAATCTCCTCATCAAACCCTCAGAATTTCTCAAAGAAATTCATCCAATTTGCCCTTGTGAAGATGTTCACCACTTGTGGATGTACATGGAGCCTAGTGGAGTTAGTGGCCTCCTCTCTCATAAACCCTCCTATCATTTAGTTTATACTCTTTTTGGAAACCAAATGTGGAGATGGAGACAACAATTTTTGAGAAAAACAGAGAAACAGAGGAGACTGTGTTTCTCTGAAATAATCAGATTTTTTTTTATGTATTTCCTTTTCTCCTAAAGACTTTATTTCCTCCTCAAATTGAAACCACTTCTTTCATATATTGATATTCAATGGGGAAATGCATGGAACCTACCTCCTCAGACTAAAAATCATGCTAAAACTCGTGTTTTCTCCCTTCAAAACAACTCACTACCCCTCTTGTAGAAGCCTGTTGTCCCTCCTGTAGAATTCCTATATGTGCTCTTGTAGAACCTGTAGGTGCACCTATAGAAAACACCGAGAGCAAGAATATGGAGGAGATCAATGGAGGATGATGGTTACAAGGCTATGGGGGCACAAGGAGACTGTTGTAGCTGAGTTATGAGGAGAGAATGAAGGAGAAGGTGGTGAGAATGCTCAGGGAGGAGTACTTACTACCCTTTATGGATATTTTCAGTGATGGGGGGTGAGCTGGAAAAGTACACATTGGCCATATTTAGAACATTGGTCCCCACCTACCTTTTCATCATGGCCCCTCCTCATAATCATCCCTCATTATTGCATCCAAGTTCACACTTCCTCCACTACCTGTCCTTGACATCTTTCTTGAGTTGACTGTGCGCACGTGTGGGTGACATCTCGGATGAGTGGAGTCAACTCGATGAATGTGGTCAAGTTAACTAGCCACCTCTCCCTCGTTCAATCTCAACCATATCGTTTCTTTTGCATGACTTCTAATTAGACAAATGCAAATAGAGGAGCGGGTTAGTTACTTACCGATGATCTGAATGTATTTGTTGTGAGGTGTTGTGGCTTTTTCTCTGATGCATGCCTTTATTTCTTTTGATGCATGATGTCCACTCATTGATGTGTGGCTGTGTCTTGTGTAGGTTCTTCTCTAGCTAGGTATGAGCTTCAGGTGCCTTCTCAACCTTCATGTGTGCATTCTCCTGTTGCTGGTGCTGGGTTTCGATGGGATCAACCGCTACAAGAATTCCTACAAGAGCTTTTGTAGTTGTTTCTCCCCTTGAAAATTTAGTTTCTTTCTATGCTTGGAGCTTTGAGGATGATGCCATAGGTGTAGTTAGAGATGGAGAGGTAGTAGGTAAGCTTCCAGTGAGGTGGATGATGTTACTTCCTCTCTTATATTTTGTTTTTTTCTTTTCCTGAAAAACAATTTTTTCCTGTGTTTTTCTTGGACATGAAGAAGAATGATGCTTGGGGTGTGATGCAAGCTTGGAAATGATGACAAGGAGGGTTGAAGACTGTAGGATGGTTTATAGGTTCTTAATGAAGCTACCCTATCCCTCAAACTGCCTTTTATATCCATTTCTGGCTCTCTGTAATTCCTACAGGAGCCTCCTCTACAAAACACAGTTTTTGAAAAAGAAGCATAGTGGGGTGAAAGAAATGCAAAAACTGATGGAGAAAAGTGTGGAGAAGGTAGGGTTAGGTGTTGGTGTGGATGTCACGGTTCCCTTGGCACCTTCTTCTGCTTCCTGTATTCCTCTTGCAAACCTACAATGCAAATGAAAATTCATTATTTTTCTCTTTTTTTATTTTTTTATTTTTTTTATTTTTGAAAACAACTAGGGTGCCTCCGGGAGGTTTTCACCCTAATTTCCTACCCTGGGTACCTCCAAGGGGGGCTTTGACCCAGGGATCTTATTCTTTTTTCTCTTTTTTCGACATCATTGAGATGCCTCAGAAGAGGTTTTCAACCCAATGATGGGACTCAACCGCCTCATGGAGGTTTTCACTTGAGTCCTTATTTTTTTATTTCTCTTTTTATTTTTCTTTAGTGAGTGGATGAAGTGGAGGCTAAGACATGCTCCACTACCATCATTGTCTTATTCAAAGCTTCAATGAACTCTCGCTTGGAGAGTGGTTTCTTGTAGACTTTCAACTGATGTCCATTGACAAGCATGGGGATGGATTCATCATCAATGGTTCTGATCAAAACTGAACCATTGTCATTCTTCTCGATAGTGGAGGGTCCCATCCATCTTGTCCTCAGCTTTCCTTTGAAATATTTGTATTTTGAATTATAGATTAGTGCCCAATTTCCCTCTTGGAATTTCTTCTCCTTGATATTTTTGTCATGCCATATCTTTCTCCGAAGCTGAACTACCTCTATATGGACAAGGGCTTGCAATCTATGTTCATCCAATCCATTAAGTTGAAGTAATATTTCTTTTTGTGCATGGCTGAGGTCTAGGTCCAAATGAGCTACCATCCTTAGGGTATTGAATTCAAATTATATTAACAACAAAGCCTTCTTCCCATAGACTAGCTCATAGGGTGTGAACCCTGTAGCGGTCTTCCAAGTTGTGTTGTAGGCCCAAGTGGCCTCAACTAATCTATCTTCCTAGTCTTTTCTACTGTTGCACACTACCTTGGTTAGGATCCCTTCTAGTGCCCTGTTAGTGACCTCCACCAACCCATTGGCATGTGGATGGTAAGGGGTGGAAGGCTTGTGCTTGATTCTATGATGTGTGAGCAGGTCTTCAATCAAATTGGAAGTGAACTGACTACCTTGATCTCTAACAAACTCTCTTGGATACCCGAACTTGTAGAACATGTTTTCTCACAAAAACTCAACTACTTTTTTCTCTGTTGCTGCTTTGATTGCTTTTGTATCTACCCACTTTGTCAGGAAATTAGTGCACACAATGATGTATTGTTTCTGTTTTGAAGGAGGGGTGATAGGACCCACAAAGTACATGCCCCACTTATCAAATGGCTCAAAGGTCACTTGAGGTTGCATGGGATTCTCATCCTTTGGAGTAGGTTTCCCCATCCTCTCACACTAAGCACACTAGTTGGTATATCGCCTCACATCCTGATGAAGAGTGGGCCAATAGTAGCCTACTTACAATATCTTGAAGGCAGTTCTTTTTGCTGCAAAATGACCTCTACAAGGCTTGTCATGATAGGTCAGGAGGATGTCAAAGACTTTCTCCTCTCTGACACATTTTCTCAAGATCTAATCTAGGCTATGTTTGAAGAGATTTCCCCCAATCCAGGTGAAAGGGGTGCTTTTCCTTACTATCTTGCTCTTTTCTTTTGAGGACAGGTGTGGTGGGAACTATGCTGAAACCAAGTAGTTTGCTATATCATCAAACCATGGAGACAGTACTGAGATAGAAAATAGATGTTCATCTAGGATTTGGTTATCCACCATTCCTTCTTCACTTGCAAGCAAATTTACTCTAGAAAAAAATTTAGCAACAACATTTTCTTTACCAGGCTTATCAATAATGGTCAAATCATACTACTACAGTAAAGGGAACCATCTAATAATCCGAGCATTTACATCTGGTTTGTTCATTAAATATCTAATTGTAGCATGATCAGTGTGCACAAAGGTTTGATAGCCTGAGATATAATGTTTGAATTTGTTTAAGTAATTACAACAGCTAGGAATTCCTTCTCGGTCACTGTATAGTTTAACTCTGCCTTTGACAAGTTTTTGCTTATAAAGTATATGGCGTAAGGTAACTTTTCATCAATTTGTCCTAGGGTTGCTCCTATTGTTTTGTTCGAGGCATCTGTGTGAATGTGCAAAGGTAGGTCCCAGTTTGGGCCTCTTAGAATTGGGGCATCACAAGCTTCCTCTTCAAGGTATCTAGGGCTTCTTGATAATTTTCTGACCATATGAACTCGACATCTTTACCTAAGAGGCAAAAAAAAGGAGAGGCTAGCTTGCTGAAATATTTAATGAATCTCTTGTAATACCCAACTAAGCCTAGGAAACTTCTGACATCTATCACCTTTTGAGGAGGTGGGACCCTTTAGATGATGGAAATTTTGTTGGGGTCCACCTGCAATCCCTCCTAAGATATTGCATGACCTAACATTGTCCCTTTAGTCATCAAAAATTCACATTTTTCCAGACTGAGGGATAGGTTCATCTCAATACACTTATCTAGAACTTTTCCTAGGTTAGATAAAGCTTCCTGAAAGTCAGAGCCATAAGGAGTAAACTCATCCATGTATATCTCTGTTGCATCATGAACTAATTCAGAAAATATACTCAATACCGCTCTTTGGAAAGTGGCTGGAGCATTACACAAACCAAAAGGAAGGACTTGGTATGCAAAGGTACCCCAAGGACAAGTGAAAGTGGTCTTATCTTGGTTTTCCTGGCTGATTTTAATCTGATTGTACCCGTTAAACCCTTCAAGGAAAGAGAAAAAATTTGTCCCTACCAAACCGTTTAATACTTGATCTATGGAAGGTAAAGGAAAATTGTCCTTTTTGTTGGCTTTGCTCAATTTCTAATAGTCAACACAGATTCTCCACTTACCATTTTTCTTTGGCACTAGCACCAAAGGAGAGACCCATTCACTATCAGAGATGGGATAGATGAATCTTCTATCAAGCAATTTCTACAGTTCTTCCTTAACAATATCTTTAAGTGTTGGATTCATCCTTCTTTGAGGATGCCTAAATGGCTTGCAATCTTCCTTGATCTATATATGATGAGTACATATTGAGGGGTGCACTCCCTTCATCTCCTTATAACTCCAGGCGAAGGCATCTAGGTGTTTTCTTAGTGGGCTACACAGTTCCTTTTCCTGGGAAATGGATAGGGATGGATTTTTTTTTAAGGTTCTTTTTGGGCCAAACTCTATATTCTTAACATGGAAAGAAGTGGATTCGACCGCATAGAGATCAGTTGGGGGGTTGTTTTTGGTTTCTCTTACTATGTCCTCTAATAGTAATACATTGGGAGGTGGATTCTAGATTAGATTTTCAATCATATCATCCTCATCTTGTTGTTTTCCCCCCATGGAGATTTTTAATGCACAAAGAAGTGCAAAATAGACTTCATCCTCATATTCCTCCTCCAACCAGAGAGGTAGATCATGTTCTAGCAAGGGTTGGGAAGGAGGATATAGGATTAACTGCTTGGACATGTGCCCATTCTTTATGGTCATGTTCCCAGCTCAACAACTGATGTAGGCATTGGCGGTAGCCAACCAGGGTCTTCCCAGAATGAGAGGATACCTAGTGAGCTTTTCCTTTGGTTGGAGAACTAAGAAATCAGTAGGGTACTCCCAAGACTCAATGGAGACCATTACATATTCCACAATCCCCACAGGGTTCATGGTGGATCGGTCTGCTAGTTGTAGCATGATCGTGGTATTCCTCAAGGAGCCCTAGAGGTTAAGTGTGAGCATTGTGTCCTTTGTCATCACATTAATGGCAGCCCCCAGGTCAATCAAGGTATGTGGAATCATGGTGCCATTGATGTGGACATCAACTACTGGGCTTCTAGTGTCTAGATATTTTGGACATATTACTTACCCTAACATCAGGTCGGATAGTTGTCCTATGACGTTGATGGTTGGGGCATCTCTCTTGCACTTTCCTCGACGCCTAAAGCACTTCTCTTTGATCAACCCATTGTAGATGGGCACATCTTTTATGGCTTGGAGAAGTGCTATCTTCACACATAAATGTTTCAATTCTCCCTGGAGTTCAGTTTCTTCTGGGGTAGGCTAGATTGTCACAAATAGTCTCTCAGGAAAGGGTGGAATTACTTTAGGTTCACATTCCTCTTTATCTTCCTCCACCTCCCTGGGTGGAGGCTGGCTATCTGAGAGAACTTTCCTAGATCGCAAGTTAATTTCCTAAATTTCCATAGCATAATTTGGGCATGATGGTTCCCCACTATACACTTGCTGAGCTTATCTGTTGTTCGGGTTTGGATTTGGTTGGGATGGTATTTGGGGTTCCTTTGTTGGAGCAGGAGGTAACGATTGTGGTTAGGCAAGTGGTGGAGGCAAAAGAGCAGGAAGATACTTGTATTGGGGCCTCCACCCCTGATGAGGTGCATTCCACTGAGGTTGTGGTTGCGCATAGGATTAAAATGAATGGGTGGCTATTTGGGCAAGATATTGAGATGTGAAGGACAAAGGAGGAGGCATGGACCAGGAAGGATGAGCAAGAGGGCCCCAAGAAGGTATGGAAGTGACTTGTTTGGGGTTGTAGTAAGCCTCAGATGTCCCTTGCATCCACTACTGGTATGGTCTAGGTCTATGTGGCCTCCTTTGGTTTATGTAATAGAGCTATTCATTGACTCCCTCAGCCCCTTGATATACATCTTTAAGTCTAGGTAAGGAAGGGCACTTATCTGTAGAATGATTTTCATCACAAACTGAACAAACCTCTATAGAGTTCAATGTGCATTCATTCCTAGGATGCCTCCTGGTGCATCTAGGGAAAAAAATGGCCAAAGCCCTCTCTGCTTCCTCTTGTTTCCTTTTGATATGTAAGGTATCCATTTGCATTGCAAGATTCTACAACATCTCAATCTTGAATTCTCCCAACATGTTTCCAATTTCTCCTTTAATGGATGAGTTAGAGGAAGAGGTATGGGTTGACTCCCCCTTCCTTTCTTTCTGGCTGCTCTAGAATGGTTTCTAAAAACAGTCTTAATGTCCTCAAAGGATAGTTGGTAGATGTCTCCCCTGGCCAGTAGATGGAGGGTGTCTATAGGACATTCCCGAATTCCCTTGAGCAGGACCAACTACAAAGACTCAGGGTCAAGTGTACACTCGACCCTTTTGTAACTGAGCTAGAACCTCTCTTCATAGTCCTCCAGGGACTCATCACTTCCTATGGTCATTTGGAAAACTTCTTCTTCAGTATCTTTTGACCTGCAATAGTCTTGGTACTTGTTGTTAAAGGCTTGTTGCATATGAGCCCAATTTGTGATGCTATTGCAAGGTAATCCCATGAACTAGCATAGTACTACATCCTTGAGAGTAGAAGGGAATAGTTTCAACTTTTTCTCATCTTATGCATAGTCAGAGGTTCGACAGATAACAACAAACTCGAACAAAAAGGTGTTAGGATCTTCTGTAGTCATACCATGGAAATGAGGTAAGGTGGAAGGGCTTATAATCTTCATTTTGGTGTCCCCATTGGTCTCTCAAATGGGAAAGGTACCTTCTATTCTCTCTCCATTCCCCTTAGCATTTTTGTTTTCAACCATTGGCTCCAAAAGAATTTTTTCTTCTTCTTCTTTCCCTATAGTTTCTTCAAATATGTCTTGCTTCTCACCTAAAGGTTCCTCTTGATCATAGCCATCGAAGAAGGGAGAAGGCTGGCTGTGTGAAGTAGTGGGGGTGTTGGGAAAATTTTTTCCTGAGTTATCTCTATTCCTACGAGGCATGAAAGGAAATATTTTTTGGTTATTTTTTGTCTCTTTTTTCCTACATTGATAGTACATGAACAAATTGAAATTGATTGAACAAAACAAACTGGAACTAGTTGAAATGAAATTGCTAAATAGAAATTCGCATAATTGAAGAGGAAAGCAAAGAAATGCAGAACTGAAGGAAAAAGAATGACTAGTCTACTTTTGCTGAAATGAAATTTGCAGAACTGAAGAGAAATGATTAGTCTAGTTTTGCTAAAATAAACTATTAGCAGAATGTTGCAATAGAAAATAGAAGAAAGAAGTAATCATAGAATACTCTGATGCTTCCCTAGCAACGGTGCCAAAACGTGGTGAGCACTAGTATTGCAGCAATAATGCTGCAACTCCTTGTCTGCATACTTTACTCCTATCAACCTGGTAGTCCATAATAAACTTGGAAGCGTCAGTGTTGTATACACAAGTACTAGTTCTTACTACAGGTTGTCACTTGATCAGCCAACGCAAGATCACTAGGAGCTCAAGCCAACTTCTATGGATTCCAGAAGAAGATCTATATGTGATGAAAGGAGAGAAATATTACTCTACAGATGCTACTCTAACTACAAAAAGGAGAAAGACTGAAATGTAAAGCAAACCTAGTAAACCCTAATTAACCAACTAATCCTACTTTTGCAAAAACCATTATGAAAACCATGAAAGGAATGCCATTACCTACTCAAGGAAGTAAGCAACATCTAACTAAGCTATTTATGGAAGTAAACAAGATAAAAACATCTTTTTAGATTTTTATGTATTTTTATGTGAATTTGACATGCATGTAATTTATTATGAGTGGATGTGGTAGTGAATAGGTGGTGTTTGAGGGTGGTTTTGGGACTGGAGAGGATGTAGGATGGTGTGGATGGGTCCTAGGAGGTCTCAGGTTTCCTTATGGAGGATTTTCCCACACTCGACCTTCAAAAGAAAGCCTATAGGATAATCTACAAGAGGACACAGGAAATCTACAAGAGGAAAACGGGGCAACTACAGGAGGCCTGCAAGAGGAGGCCGAGAGCCATTTTCACTATTTTAAGGGTGTGAGAGTGGGTGAAAAAGGTGGATGAAGGTTGGAATGAGGTTTTAGGGCACCTAGGGTCTACCAAGAATCACCAGGAGAGAGGAAGATGATTGGGTTTGCTCAAGGAGAGAGGAAGAAGTTCTATGGAAAATGTAGGAAACTAAGGTAGAATTGAGGTGAGGTTTGGGCGACCTACAGGGCATGGATCAGATGGAGGATGGGATGGCTGATAGGTTGGCCTACTGCTAGAAGAGATCTGCTACACAAAACCTAATAGTCAACCAAGGAAATCAAGCAACAAGTGAAATGAGTCCATTTAGGAAAATAGAGTTTTGCATAGAAACGGTCTAAACTATGATCTATGAAAGGAAGTATTGAGAAATTCTGGTAGAAAAGAAAGCATGAAAGAACACTATTGCTGAGCATGATGAAGAAGGTCTTAAGCAAAGCAAAAGTAGACTATTAACCTACTAAAAAGTTGCAAACACTAGAAGTCTTATGAATGAGGAAAATCTGTGTTTTTGGGGCAGCAAGAGGGTCTTTTCCTCAAAACATGGTCCCAAAGGGAGGAAGAGAGGTTGAGGAACTGTTGCTAGCCTTTCGAATCTTCTCTTTATTTCTGCTTAACCTACTATAGAAAGCACAAATGGAGGAAAACTACTAAATGATCAAAAGCAACCTATTCTTAACCATGAAAGAAATACATCTAAAAACGACCTAATCTACAAATTGAAATAAAACATACAAATACAAGTAAAGAGAATCCTAGTTGCTTGGATTGGGCCCTAACCCAAGATATTTAGCCCTCTGAGGTAACTCAATGCTAGCTCAAAAAGAATTCCATCTTTATTTCCAAAACAATAGCATGATTACATGAAACTGTCACAAAATAATAAGCTCGTAGTTGAGCAGAGTTTACATAAGAAAAAATACAACAAAAATCTGACCCTAGTGAGGCCCTAGGCCTCTTTACTTATAAAAATGAAGCTACCAACAACTTCCTTAAAATCAAGGAGGCTTGGCTCCCAAAACTCAAGATAATCATTAGTCATCCTCTGTTTGCTCGGCTTCCTTCTAGTGCATTATTCCGCTGCTTGTACTCCAATATGAATGAAGGGGAATTCGAAGTGAGGAGTAATAAATGAGGGGGATTCCATCTTATAAGTCATATCCTCTGTCCACTTCGAGTTATTTCTGCCATTTGTCCACTGGATCCTTGACTTTGACCTCAAAATTCATCAATAATCTGTATTAAACACATGTTAGACCACATGGCATCATAACTAACTCAACTCACTCCATAAGCATAAATATAATCATAAAATCATATAATAAGCTAAGAGAATGGTTGACTTGACTAGGTTAGTAGGTGAAATGAGCCCATATAATTACCCATTTACGAGGCTCATCAGCTGCCTAGTTTTCCTCCCTTTTTTCCATGAAGGACCCCACGTGGGTCACCGAGACAAAAATTTTATGGGTTTTGATGGAGTCAAGCATTCACATGGCCATCAACTAGTAGCCACGGTTGTCCCCAACCATGTATGAGTAGTTTTCCAACTACGTGAAGTTCAAGGCAAACTTCTACCATGTGTACATCAGGGCGTGGAAGGATCTAGAGCAAAAGTGGTTCGATCTGCCATATCTTGCCACGAATGATGTGATTTAGGAAGTCATCAAATGGTGGCCAGGAAATTGGCACTCTCCTTTTAACATGGTCATGGGTACTAGCAAAGCCGCAGGTAGGTCCATGAAGAAGAAGAAGAAGGAAGCAGCAAAATAGGTGGTTCAGAAGTTGGCCACGCAGTGAAGGAAGGAGGCCGAGGAGAAGGCCTGACTAGAAAAAGAGCACGCCGCAATGCAGCATGCTAAACAAGAGCATCAGGACTTTAAGTGAAGTGGTAAATACCCTTTTCCCTAGACTGATGAAGAAGAGCAATTAGCATAGGGCAGTGGCAGTGATGAAGGACAGAGAACTCCATTCTGGGTCAATAGGTACATAGAATAGTAGATGGAGGGGCACCGTAAGAAGTCAAAGGTGATTAAGCCACTGCTAGATCCCATTATGGTGATAGAGGGCAACCTTGATGAGATTGGGGAAAAGGTGCACAAAACCACCACTGAACTATTGTAGCAATTTGAAAAAAAACACCTGCAGTCATTAGGCACTATTCATAAGGATCTGTGTAAACTACAGATCCATACTAGTAGGATATAGGTGGGAGAAGGTCAAGTGGGTGCTGCACAGACAAGCCTGGCATGAGGGACAAGTTAGGTTGTAGAACTTTTCAGGTCAATCGATTTGAGGATCATCACACTACCATAAGGGTCCCTAAGCGTGGAATCTGCCAATGACAAGGTCATTGTAAGTACTCTAAAGAACATTGGCCTCAATATCATAGTGCTCCCCATCGAATATCTTCACGCATTGCAGAGAGGTGTGATGGCAGAATTAAGGGCATGGGAGCAGCATGTTCACAACACAATAAGTGAATATTGGGTGAACAATGAGTAAATGTTTGTCAAGAAGAAAAAGGTCCTGAAGGCAAAGGAAATGATCCAGGCATAGAGTGTCCAGTTGTTGGCCACGGTGGCAGAGGCATGTAGGAAAATGTTGGAGTTGCACATACCTGAGGAGGCATCGCTTGAGGTTAAGATCCAGAAACTTGTTGCAGGTGTTTGCAATGTTAAAGTTGAAATGGCTAGAGTTTAGTTTGAACGTAATATGAAAATCATAGAATTGGAGCTTAAGTTACAACCTTTGACTCTGCCAAAAGTTAGGGAACAATGCAAAGGTATTGTCAAGGAAGGAATTTCTAGTGTGTATGACGTAGTCGTTAATTGCACAACTTTATTTGAATAGACCATGGAAGTGGTGATGCCCTTGTAGGAATATCCCACCTTGCATATTTTGAATACAGGGATCTGCAAACTCTAGTAGCAGTACAATGAGGTTAGGGCGATGATGTGCACCATTGCTACAATGAAACACCTTGCCAAGTTGTAAGAGGCAAAGCAACTTCTTGTACAGGTGGAAGCAGCACAGAAAAAGGAAGCAGCCCTTAAGGCCAAGTTGGGTCCTTGGTTGGATGAAGCCTACTGGTCTCGGCCAACATATAGGAAAGCTTGGTAAACTTGCAGCTTACACAATAGAATATCAAACAAGTCAGTGAAGGACCAGCCACATAGCAGCTGGTGGAGTAGGTAAAGCAGGCATCCACGCAAAGTGTATTTGAAATAGTAGTTGTGTAGGTGGATTTGAAGGATCTTTGCAGCAAGATCAATGTTCCAACCAAGTGAATTGAGGGTGAGTCGTGACCTTTGTGTTGGGGCCTGTTGGGATGGGGTACCCTGGGGTCAGTTTTGGGGAAAAAGCCCCAGTTCGATGTAAAAATATGTAAAGTATCCACAAATTGTGATCGCGGAGTGAGTAGCTAGTTAAGAGTCAAAAACGGGTTTTACCCTCCTTTATGTAAGCTTGAGTCAGATTTTTGAAGATCTACCCATGTTTTGCAGACCATGGGATTGTATAAATAGGTGTGTCTTAGAGAGTCTAAGGCAAGTAATTGAAGTTTGTCTATGGGTAGGAGTGAAGGAGTCTAGCGCAGAGAAGTAGACTTAGAGGGGCAAAGGTTATACAACTAAGTGCGTAGTGGCATAGAGTATTGTCCATAACTAAGTGCATGGATCCATGCAGTTGAGTGCACAGGGAAGTATTGAGTTTGTAAACTTATACTGAAGATCAATAAAGAAGATTGTTACAGAAATTCATGTGTTTTATCCCTTTACTTATGTTATGTATGATTGAGATATATTGTTATGAATGATGTTCTTATGAAATAATTATGAATTGATGCGCAACTTTACTTGATTTTAATGTTAAGTGATTACACAAAGATCATAATTCTTCATGTTAAAGTTATTGAACACTTAGGTATATTGGAGTAAATACTAATTTAAGGAGAGTCTATGTGGTGCATGAGTAGATATTTTTCCTATTCAGGGTCCATAAAATCCAGTTGTAGACATTCGTGGAGGTCTAGGGGCCAATTAAAGAAAGTTATAACAATAATCCATAAGGGCTTAGAGATTTGTGTGAAGGCATATCTAGGTTGCAGAAGGACATCACACTGATCTCTTGGTGTGGAAATTTGGTTCTAGCATCCCCCCCATACTGCGTCAGATGAGACTTCAGTCCGTGAACCACAGATTGATGCCGAAAGGGCTATAGTGTAGGGATTTGTTTGGTGTAACTAACTTGGAGCCTGGGTTAGGACTACCTAAGCTAGCAAAAAGGTTCAATATTTATCAGCGTGAATGACTTTGCATTGCATATAGTGTAATTATGTTCATTGTCTAATAGTGATTGATTATGGAAAGAAGCCCAAAATTTGCATTCACATTTGGTTTTAACATAATGAATGTGATCAAAATTTGGCATGTTGTTTCTTTTCTTGTGACATCTAAAGGGTTAAATGAAGTGCATGTGACTTAAATGTGAATCTTGGTTTTTGTAACTAGTTTTCAAGTTTAAATTTCATGCTTATATATAATTTTAGAGAATAATTAATAAATGGTTTCATATTTTCTGTAATGTGATCTTACATAAATTATTGTTGTTCCAAGGAACAAAATACACCAATGTTGTAACAATACTAGACGTAAAGTCTATAACTAGAAGTGGGATGACCAAAATTTAAACCTGAATTTGAATTCTCTTATTAGTCAATTAATGAATAGAGCTTCTTTAGATGTTCATGTTGGCTTGCAAGGGTTTGGACCCAAGCTCAGAGTTAGTTGCGCCAACCAACAAAACCCTACATTGTCGGCCCTTTTGGCAACAACCCATGTAGCGCAGGTTGCATTCTCACCTGAGGTAGTATTGCGGGATCACAAAACTAGGTTTATACATCCAAAGGTTTGTGTGATAGGTTTCTACTACTTCTAGGGCTTTCTTTCGATTTTCGAAAACCGTAAACCTTGAAACACGAAAATTATAGTAACTTTGCATAAAACATATATAACACTACATCGATTTCTTTAAACATTCTTAACATCAAGAAAACTAACAGATCTACAATTTATGTTCATCTATTAAGTGTTTCTTATGATAATTGCAATAAATAGAGCGATTTCATAGTAAATGCAGAAGTAAACATAAATGCACAGATACGTAGATATTGCTCAAAAATAATCTTTATTATGTTCAATTCTTTTGTTACAGACCCTTTCCTCCTTACACACATAGCTACAGGGGGCCACGCACTTAGCTGTAGACTCACCAAGGTCTCCATGCACACAAATACAGGAGCCTTCCCCTTCACCTAAGTACAAAAAAATAGACTTATTTGACTTATATCACTTTCCCATACAATCTTCAATCTGTATATTATGTCCTATGACTCTCTATGACTCCTTTTTGTAGCATCTTCTTTTTACAATAACATGGTTCGTGAACCACGGGTGGGTCATGAAACAACTTAAATTATAACAAATAAGGGGCTTTGACCTTCCTAAATCCCCTTTGACTCCTAATGGCCTTCGCACTCTTCTCCTCAAAATATGGATATTTTACAAAAATAACAAAACTATTTGCAAAATTGACTGCAGGGGTCCCTATCCCAACAAGACCCCAACACAAAGTCGTGACTTGTCCTCGAGTCACTCTTCTGGTGGCATCTTCATCTTCACTTGTAGGTCACTGAACTCTATCTTTAGTACTTGTATGTCTATTGTTCCTTGTGCAACGGCCTGGTGGACTTCTTCAACTAATTTTTCTGTGGTTGGGCCTTCGACTACAAGGCCCATGGTTCTCTACATCTGTTGCATTGTCTTTAGCTTTCTCTAAACAGGAAACATAAATTGACTTGCCTCATCCACCGAGGGCTAAGTCCTTGAAGATATGATTGCTTCCTTTCAACTTAGCTCATCAATTTCACTCTGGATGAGTTTTCCCTCTTGTAATCTGGTGAACCTTTGCACGCATGCTAAGGCTCACATTGTAGACCCGATCTTATCAAAATACCTCTTCTTTTCTCTAATTTCTACTTCAATCTTCTGTAGAGTTGGATCATCTTGCAAATAATTCCATAATTCCATGGCTTTCTCGAACAAATGAGTGTAGTATTTTACTACAGTGTCTAAGGTAGCCATTTCTCCTTTAATAGAAGCCTCACACTTCTCTTTGACTTCTGGACGAGTGGTTGGTTGCAGCATGAGTTGGAGCTCAGATATCTATAGTTGAAACTCAAGTCTAACTTTTCCAATTTTCTCCTTTGACTCTTTTACTACAACAACTAGCTTTTGAATCTTCTCTGCATGGGTTGTTTCTACTGGAATCTAGATCTTTGGAATCTCACTACGAGCCTATGCTATTACTTCTTCTAGCTACATACTTTGCGCCATCGATTCCTCCTTTTCCTTGAGGTTTTGCGCCTTTGCCTCAAACATCTGTTTATTATTGGTTTTGACCCCGTTGATGATCAACAATTCACATTGTTCATGAACGTTGAGCTCATATGACACCCCTTAATGCATCTCATGTAGTGTATGAATAAGATTTGCTGCCAAATTCAGACTCAAATCCTTCATGTGCAAGAGGTGTGCCCTGCCTTCTATTGCATTGACATGCAGGGACCCTTCTGGTAGCTACACTATGTGGAGGTCCATGGTGAGTTTTGCTACTAAATACAACCAACTCACTTGTTGCAGGCTTTCATTTTTAGGCTCACCTATCTCACACTCACTTGAATGATACCTGTTTGGATCTGCAATTCCCATAGGCCCTGTTGTACTTTATCCAGTGTTTGGTGGTATTTTTCTTTGATGTGTCCCTAAATATTTGTCATTGCATCACACGCCACATCATCAATCTCATCGAGCCCCCCCTCCATTAGGATCAAAGGCATCGTGCTCATTTATTTTTCAAACTTCTGCTTCTTGCGTGACACTGGAGAACTCCTCTTCTACCTCTTTTTGATGATGAAGAGGGACTACTAGCCTACACCCCCTTCCTCTTCTCCCTTTGTCTTTTCCTCCACATTTGCATGCTCCGTGTCTAACTCGTCAAGGTTAATGGTGGCCTGTTACATAGTGGAAATTTTATCCTTGGTTGCGTTGGTCTCTTTGGCAAAGACCTTATTTGGTTACTTCTTCCTCCCTCACATCAGCTTCTTTCTATTCTGCAGGATTTTCTTTTGCCATCTCTTTTTCCTTGGTAGCAACTTATTTCTGCTACGTAGCCTTTTATTTTGCGGAAACCTTCTCTTTCACAGAAGCCTTCAGTGCCTCCTTCTTCTTCTATGTTGTCGTTGTTGCTATGGTTTGTGTTGCTTTACCTTCAGCAGCCTTACTAGTTCTCATGCCGACATCAGAGGGGGTCATCCAGTCACTCAACCATTTATTGACGACTCCTAGAATATCATCCTCAGTGACTAAGTATGGTATCTTATTCCATGTTCACATGGCATATTTCTTCATGTGGATATGAAGATTATGTAAATCCATCCGTTCCCTCAAAATTCCTCTCATTAATGCATCTTTGGCGACAAATTTCTAAAGATATGCTCCATAAATTCTCCCCTCCTGCTCCCTTTGACATAAAAATCACCATCTATTCAGCTACAGTGCTTCCAATGGTAACTTTTTGGCTGGGTTGCATGATACCCACCATCCTAGCACAACTCTTTCACCTTAGCTCTCTTGTGCACCTTCCCTTGATTCATTGCACAACCCCATCACTCCGTGCAACCATCCTTCTGGTAGTGTAGCTTAAAATCCTACACCACCTTACAATTGGATGGAGTACTAAAAATATTATGCATCTATATAGTCATTGCAAAAGGGTAAGATTGACCCTGTACAACTTTAATAGACTCCCATTGACTTTTCCCAGAAACAGCTCGCCATTCAACTTCACGAGCTAAAGTGCACCTCCACTGTAATCTCTTTAATAACATATAGCCCTATCCAATCAATTTGGAACTTCCCCGAAAATTCGTGAACTTACTGTCATATAGTAATACCAAATCTCCATTCTTAAAGGTGCATTTTTTAATATGGTCATCATGCCATGCCTTTTCATGATTCATCTGCACTTGCTGATGAAAATCCAACAAGAAGTGATCTTCCTCCAACTCAACGAGCTGCACAAGATGTTCTTCCATAGTATCGCTATCGACCATGTCTGTAACTGTAGCAATCCACAAACTAGGCATGATGTACTCCATCGAAATTATAGCTTCCTATCCATAAACTAGTCTAAATGACGTTTGTCCATTCAAATCCTTGTAGGTAGTTCTATACACCAATAAGATAGTTGGTATGTGCACATCCCAATCATTTCACTTCACATTGCAAATCTTTGTTAAGGCGTTCTCTGAGATTTTGTTAAATGCTTCCACTATGTCATTCGCTTGAGGACAATACAACGTACTCTTTTGGTGATACATCTAGATTTCTTTGAGCAAAGTAGAAATTGTTTCATTTAATAAGTGAGAACCTCTATCCTCATCAACATCTTAGGGCAGTGAAACTAAGATAGATATATTTAAAAATGAATTTTGAAGTTGTTGTTGTGCTACACTCCTTTATAGGTTGTGTAGCCCACCTGGTTAAATATTCAGTCGTTGTAATGATGTATCTGTTATATAGGAAAATGACCTCCTTGTCAACTCAGAGGACAAACACATGATGACTGAAGGAATGACCAAGTTCATAGGCCCAATTGTCAAGCTAATGTTGTCCAAACACTATCAACCTACTGTATAAAGCTTCTCAACAAGCTTAAGGGTGTGTTAGTGCCTAGGGTAACTCTACTTGCTACCTCAGGAATGGAATTAGCGAACCTACATCAAGTTCTATGGGTCAAAGGAGTGAATTGACTGAGAAAATATGCCTATATTCTCTCCTATGTCAGCTCATAAAAGCAGGGAAACATTAGAAATCGACCTGTTTGGGGGAATTACTAATTCCTAATGGAGTATGCAAATGGGAAAGAGCACTAAAGCATGAAACACCACTTCTTTTTCCAAATGGAACTCATGAAGGACTTGGAAACCCTAGCCCTACATGCTATATATGCAAGGCTTGGGCCATTGTGAAAGAGGTCGAAACATTTGAAAGGATTTCCTATTTGACTATCAAGAAGAGTCTTAGACGAAGGCATCAGAAGAGGTTAAGAAGGGAGAGAGACAAGAGCTGGAGGGGTAAGGGAAGGATGATGCAACTAATGGTTGTAATCACTCTTTCTACATAGATATAGAACTGCAGTTTTGTTGTCCACTCCATGATGTTGGTAGTATAAACTTTCTTATATGTCGATCTAATATCTTCTAGAATGAGTGGCTTAGTTATATGAAACCAGATATTTTTTATATGTTCATGCATTTTTTTTTATCAAGGTTTTATGTTGTGATATTATCCTTGTCTTTAATATGTGCAACTTTTGATTTGGATCTGGCTCGGGGGTCTTCCACCTAGCTGCACTGCACTCTCCAGCAACATCACACTAAGACTCGAGGTAATCATTCCTTCCTGCTTTGATATTTGTTTGTTAAACATAGATATGCATGTATCTTTGTGACATCTGCAACTAATCTAACTATCTGCTGAGGATCCTGGAAAGATCCTTGAGGGTTTCCTACATCACCAAACACCGGTGCATTAATCCCTATAGAAGAATTGGTGACTCGACTGGGGACTACACTTAGTTCCTGGTTTTTCCCAAAAATTTCCTAGATCTCTCTTTCTTCCAGGCCTTCATGTACTTCCTCATTCCCTTTCCAACCACTCAGGACCATACAAGACCCTTCTTTCAGTGCTTGGCCCTAGATCTGATCCCGACAACCTAATTTTTTGAGTCTTTTTCCTCACTAACACAGGTTACTAGTGAAAACAATGCTTTATAAAGCACCATGCCCTCACAAACAGAGAATTAGTGCTGAAGCTAACTCTCTATAGCCTCCAGTACAGAGCATTAGTCAGACATTTCTTGATAAATAACTTACCCTGTGAACTCATGGGTTGGGAAATATGCTTATAGACTGATTAGGGATCTGCAGCTACACTTGTTTGATTGATTTGTGCCTTGAACATACTTTTTTTTAAAGAAAATAACTTCTTAAATTTTTTGTTTTCATTAAATAAAAAATGCAATTTTTTTTACTGTTTTCTTCTTAGAATGTTAAATTTTGCATTATTTGGTTTCAATAGTTGTTAGTGAGCATTGGAGTTCCATTGGTTATGATAGTGTTGTACTGAATAGGATGCCTGATGTTATCACCTAGAACTGCAGTCACATGTACATAATGTTGTCCAAAAAATTTCATTGTCAAAAATGGGTGTCAAATGGTTGTTGTCCTATGTTTGTTACTTAAGGATCACGTTTTAGAAAGATATTGATGTGAATCATTTTCAAATACCGTTAGTCATCCTCCATCATGATTGTATAAGGCATGTCTTATCTTGTTTACGTCACTGGTCCTTTTCGCATTTCTGCAGCGCAGTTTTATTGGCTGATTTTGCAGCGCAATGATGTTTTTAGCTTTTTCGCAGCGTGTCAGTAACCAGCCATTTCGTAGCGCATTTTGCTAATTTATAACTATCTGCGCTACGAAATCACGGATTCGGGGATTTTGCAGTGCAGATTCTTGAAATGTCATGTCTGGGGGAATGAGTCATTGTGTCTGCCCGTTTATTGTTAGTTGGCGTCCTTTCCAAGCGATTATGAGCCATCATTCCACCAATAGGTTCATAGCCACGCACATAATAACCATTCAAACGGTTTTGTAATGCATGGTAGTGTCATGATGTTTGTTGATGATGCATGAACTGACTCACTTGTATGATAAGACTGTTAAATTGCAAAGGAGCCTGAGTTTCTTCTTTAAAATAACCTTATTGCAAGCGAGCCTGCGTTCCAAAATTTGAATTTTCCATTTGAGTTGAAGCTGGTCGTGTTTCTCTGTGCGAAAGATTTCAAAGCGAAATGGAGAAGAAGGGGCATCGGTCTGGAAGATGCCAAAGAACAGAACCTGAGGGATTGGATCTTGCATTAAGAGATGAAGGTGTAAGAAAAGCTTTTAAGGATGCTGGTTGCTGGAGATTTTGTGAGAAGCTGCAGGGTGGGCATGCTGAGGTAACAAAAGCATTTTCCTTGAATTTTACAGGTTTAAATTCTAAAGTGTCTATGTTAGAATTCCCAGTATCTCCAGAGGCTATTGCTAATGTGACTGAGATTCCGAGAGGAGGGCAGGAGTGGTTTAAAAACTTCAAATTTGATATGAACCCCTGCAAGGAATTCTTGAAGGAGCCTTATGTGAATGAAGATCTTACAAAGGCTGTGCCAAGAAATTATGTGAAAGAACACTATGCACTTCTCCTTACATGTATTCAAAAATATTTAACATGTGAAGGGAGATATAATAAAGTTTACTCCTATCATTTTAAGCTGTTGTTGCATTTTACAGGCAAAGCATCTATAGATATCCCATTCTACTTGTTCCGTAGCCTCAGCAAGATGTGTGATAAAATTCAATTGAAGAAGGATGACTGTGAGACATCACTGTTTCATCATGGTTTAGTGAAACTGTTAGTGTTGGATGGTCTGCAGAAAATTGGTAGGGATTGGAATTCCTTTATTTTTATGGCTGGCTTTCAGAGTAAGACACGCCTCACCCCATTGCCGGTTAGGGAAAGAGAAGAGTCAATTGAGGAACCTACTCTTGCTGAGCTTAGAAAGGAGGTAAAAGATAAGAAGAAGACCAAGACGAAATTGAAGAAATCAGTGAAGCCATTGGTTATCAAAGAGCCACCTCAACCATCATCAAAAGAGAAGGTCAAGCACAAGAAGGATGCACCTAGATCAAGTGGGGCTGAAAAGGTATTAAGAGTAAAGACTAGAAGTCAATTAAGTAAGGAGAAGGGCAAATCAGTAGCTGCTGAGGAAAGTCCAATATCAAAGGCTAGTTTGAGTGATTTGCTTGAGGCTATTGAGTTTGAACAGTTTCAACCAGCACATATTGAGCCAATGCACATTGACTTAACTCAATCATCACCAGAGAGCACTAAAAAATCAAAGGCTTCAAAGAGGTTAAGGTTTGATGAACCTAGTGAAGAGTTTGTGTTCAAACCACGAAGGCCAGTTACAAGGAAACAAATTAAAGAGGCTGAGAAAGTGCATGAAGAAGAGGTAGCTGTAAAGATGCCCAGAACAGAGGAAGCTAAACAACTGCCCAAAACAAAGGAGGCAGAGAAAATAAAGAAAAAACCTTTTACGAGAAAGCAAGCAAGAGAAATTGAGAAACAATCCAGAACAGAGGAAGCAAAAGAAATCAAGAAAAAAGGTTCAAATAAAAAAATCATCATTTCTCAAGAAGGAAATACTACATCTACAAAAGACCAGTGGGAGGCAACTGAAAGAGAAATGGCTAAGATGGAGAGGGCCGTAGCTAAAATCGCAGCCATGGAAAAGGAGGTTGCAAAATTGAAAGCACAGCTAAATAAATTAGCTGCTAAATGAAATTACTGATTCTGAGTAAGGTGCCTTTCTAAGTTTTGATCAATTTTGTTTAAGCTCCATCATTTTGAATTCATCTAGGTCCCTAACACTTGTAGAAGAGGTCTGAAGAAGTCATGAGTTCAAGCAAAAGATGCTTCAAGGCAAATACACTCTGTTTTAGCAAAAACAGTAGTTTCGTAGCGCGCTACGAAACTGCTATATGTGCTGTTTTATGAGAAAAATGAGCAGTTTAATGGTGAGGTCAGCAGATTTTTGAAGGAAACGCCTAAGAAACATAAGGGATATCACTTAAGGCTATCCAAGCTATTCAGAGGATGACAAGTGTGCCTTTTTGTAAAGGTAAAATTTTTGTCTCAAGTTAAACTTTTGTAAAGGTACTTTATGACCAATTAGGGTTTAGGAGAAATGGCATACGAGGAGTATTGTCTTGGTTTATAGACATGGCTATCAACGAAGCTTCCAACGCATCTGAAATATGGTGATGCTCATAAATTTTGGGGTATTAAAGAACTGGGTCATGTTGCTTAGTTTTCGAAGGATGGTAGGAGGGAGGGACCGGAAAAACAAGGGTTTTGATCCTAGTGATAAATGATCCATCAACGCCTTCAGGAATCCAAAGTCAGCCTGTTCTTTGCACCTGTAGCTTAGTCATCTCAGCCTAACCAAAAGAAGACAGCTGTCAAAGATCAAGAAAAGAATCATGTTACGAGGAGAATGAAGTTAGAGTTTTAGTTTGATTAGGACTCTTTGTAATTACAGCTCAACACTTAGTGTATTTAATGAGTCTGTTAAAATAGATAGGGATAGTTAATGGCAGTCATCGAGCTCCCCTCATGCTGGAGGAGGAAGCTCCAAGTAGTTAGACTCTTGTTTCTATATATAGCTGAAACTTCTATGTAATCAGGGTTGGATATTTATGCAAAAAACAGAGTTATATTGACCTGTGTATAAAGCTTTTTTTTACAGTAATAGAAAGACTGTTTATTCTTCCCAAGATTCATACTTTGTTAAAATGCTCAAGATGTTTGTGGTTCTGTTTGATCTTTTATGTTTTATAGCTTGATAAGTATACAATCACTCTGAATTCACCTAGTGCTCAGACTTCCTGTGTATACTTATAAGTTAAGGTTCTTGTCCTTCATGTTTTACAACTCTTTAGGTACATAATCACTCTGAATTCACCTAGTGCTCAGACTTCCTGTGTGTACTTATGAGTTGATGATTATTTGATGAATATCTTGAATGTTTAAACATTACATGCCTTGGCTTCTATGAATGAACAGTTAATAGTTTACTAAAAGATGTTTGACTCCATGAGCCCAATGGAAGAAATGTTATGTTGTCTATCCAACCAACAAGTTTAATAAATTTTCATTTCAAGAGTTAGCCCTCTTTGTGCTTAAAGATAAATCAATAGTTTGTTTTGAGAGAGCCCTCTCAGGTTAGGGAGGCTAAT
>APFE030207955.1:290781-323854 GCA_000404065.3 Pinus taeda
AAAGACTGGTTGGATAGGAAGATCCACAAATTCATGGCATAGGAGAATAGAAATCTGCGCCTGACAAAGGAACAGTGGCTAGACAAGTACCTATACATACAGATCCATGATATCTTTTTTCTTTTCCTTTCCAGTTGAGCTATACGAGTGGATCACGAAGCTAGCAGATAGGAGACTTGACTGTGCTATTGTATAGACCCCAAAGTTAGTACAGAGACTGGAAGGCTCTGAGGATAATATTGCCTGCGATGATGATCATTGGCTTGATCGCATCATAGGAGGATTTGTGACTGAATTCGCGGTCGATACCTTAGTTAGCTACAACAAGGCGGAGCGACACATTTTCAAAGGTCTGTAAGGTAAGTACTTAAAGTCTTTGAGTATCTGGATTAAGATTTTATTATGTGAAAAATGGGTTATGCAGCTACCTTGATGTTCAAAGCTATGTGAAGCAGAAAAACTTACAGGAATGAAGGAAGAAAGGGTCTGGAATATAGTCCATTAATTTCACCTCCATTGGGTGACGAAGAGGGAGTAGCGTAGGAAGTGTTATTTAGTTAATAAGACAAGGACTCTCATGATTTCCACCTCCACCCACACCACCTCCAACTTCACCACTATCACTTGTGACTTCACCCGTACCACCTCCACCTCCATCGCAGTTCAGAATGGTGAATTCAATGAAGCTACCTTTATTCAAAGGCTTGGTAAATGAGGACCCAGACTAGTTATGGTTAATCATGAAAGTTGTATGGGACGCTTAGGGCATCATAGATGATCACATGAATAATGAAACACTACTTAGTGTGCTACATGATCATGCACTAACCTAGTACATTAAGTACTCTAATGATAACCCAAATGCTGGAGTGGAAAACATCTAGACCACACTAAATAAAGAATTCAGTAGGCCTAAATCTAAGGCATAGTTGATAGTAGGGTTCAAGGAAATTGTGATGAAACGACGTGAGACACCTTGGGAATTATATCAAAGGTTGAAGCGTAAAATCTGCTAAGCTAATATGAACTTAACATATGGATAACACCATGAATGGTTCGTGGCTTCGCTCCTGCCACACCTAAGGGTTGCGCTGTCACAACTGAAGATAATGACTCAGGAAAAGGTCCTAAAGATTGTGATGAGACTACATGAAATGCCGATGTAGGACCAAAATTTGGGGGTTCAGTAGATCCATGCATAGTTGCAAAATCTTTTCATTGAAATGCAACGCTTGAAGTAGGACAAGACAGTTCAGTCGAAGGTGCACGAAGAGGTATGGTGCTTGAAATATAAAGGTCAGGGGCATGACAAAGACCATTTCCTAGTCTTTGTGAATTACATTGTAGGAGGGGGACTGATGCCTTTGAGGCTGGAGGCCAAAGTAGAACCAAGCACGGGGCCTGAATTGTGGTGCGCTATATGTTAGGTAGTAGGAAAACATATGACGAATAACTATCATTTGCTGCAGAAGCTTGTAAAAACACTACAACAACTGTTATGTAATTTATGTAGGTCGATAGGGCATGATGAGCACAACTGCAGAAGATATGAATTAATGATGGATAGAACGCCCAACTATAGGGTTCAGGGCTAAAAATAGCCCCCTAACCAGAGCGTAGGGATGGCATGAATAGGCTTTCAGGGGTGCAGACAAGGCCGAGGTGAAGGAGGACCTGGCAGAGGTCGGGGATAGTTAATCTGCGACAATTTTAGAGGACCAGGACACTACATCCGTGATTGCACTAAATGAATGCATCCATCGTGCAAATATTGCACTCTGTTTGATCATGAAATGAAGGACTGTCCTACGTTGATGGCAAAAATACACAACAAAGGGGTGCTACCTCCTCAGCCAACTCAAAACCTGCAGATGATGAGGTCTGAGCCTTGCGAAGAGGATATGAATGTGAATATAGTGCT
The DNA here is from genome assembly GCA_000404065.3 of Pinus taeda. Lineage (NCBI taxonomy): Eukaryota > Viridiplantae > Streptophyta > Pinopsida > Pinales > Pinaceae > Pinus > Pinus taeda. Next base: position 292,703 of record APFE030207955.1, read on the forward strand.
CTAAAGTGGAATTGTAACAAGGGACGATAAGGGTAAACAACCTGAAGATAGTGTGTTGGTTCACAAAGCTCCAGTAAAAGAGACTAAATTCAATTCGCAGCACGGACGTAAAACATTCATGGAAGCAAAGAAGAGCTCCGCTGAGGCCTCCACCTCAGGGAGAAAGGATAAACCTAATGAGGAAATGGACCCTTCTATGCTTACAACCTTCCTCGAGACCTGCATGAAGTTGATATGCGATAGCAAGGCTATGAAGGGGTTACAAGAGCTTATAAATAGGTGCGCTAAAAACACTTTGGGTGAACTACACATGGTAAAAAATATTGGTAAGCATAAAACAATGACAGGATGAGAGATGAGATTGACCACACAAATAGGAGAGTATGAAATGGATTAGGTTATTTTGGATCTGGGGTTAGATGTGAATGTCTTACCGAAGAAGACTTGGGAATGGATGGGAAGACACATGCTGCAGTGGTCTCTGATTTAGTTAAGGATGGCAAATCAACAGAAGATCATCCCCATGGGGCAGATGCAAGGGGTGATTGTAGATATTGAACGCACAAGCATGTTGGCTGACTTTGATGTAATAGAGATTGTGGGTGATAGCAACCCCTACCCTATGCTCCTTGGCATTGATTGGGCTACTGATATGAATGGGGTAATCAACCTAAATAGGCAAAAGATGATATTTGAAGAGAAAACGCTCCGTGTAATAGTACCCCTAGATCTTGCTAAAGGATCATGCTATACTGAACAAGTCTATGATTATGAGAGTGATGATGATTTGGACCATATCTATAAGATAACAACACGAGACCAAGATTGGGTGGATCCAAAAATGGATGGACAAATTACATGGGATCACCAGAGTTCCTACACCTTGGACCCTGATGAAGAACTAGAGTGCTGGAAAAATTAGTTATAAGAAGTAACCACGCTAAGTTGTAACATGATGACCTGGTTGCTAAGTTGTGTGTCATCAGAGGTAAGATATCTATCTACTTATGAAGACCAGAATGATGTAGATATCTTTTTGGATGCATTTGAGAGGGAGGTACCAAAAAAGCAGCGCTTCCAAGCTTTGGACTAGGACTGCGTGCTACACCTGCAAGGTGACGGGGTATGCACAATGGTAGCTTTGATGATTGGCGCGAGTGTAGAAGGATGATGAGAACATTCTTTGGGAAGCAAAAGGTATGAATGATAGAAAAGTACGATGGGAAGGATTATGCATGCATGCACTTGGCCAAATGGGCTCATGCTTATGGAGTGAAGCCCCAACTTGTATGGGTGCACTTGTTCTGTAACACCCTGGATGTCATCCCGATGAATTGGTACTTAGAAATGGAGCTCCGCCATGGTACAAGTGAATGGGATATTCTACGTGAAGGATTCATAATGACATTCAACTTTGAAGATGGGTTTGACTGTATTGACGAAGCACTACGAGAAGTGAAAGCAGTGATCTTTAGGATACATAGGATCCTTTGGCCCTGATTCAACCCGATTGAACTACTCAGCTGAGTCATGTGCTAGAATTCTATGACATGATTGTTGAAGAATAAGATGAGGATCCGTGAAATATTAAAATCCCTGAAACAGAAGGTCATGGTGAGGTTGAAGGACCACAGGTTGAGAATCCTGATATAATCACACCATGGAAAATGAAACAGGTGAATATTGGTACAGAGGCCAAGCCCAAATTTGTGAAGTTTAGAGATTACTGTGATGACACGATGGTGGATAAGGTCGATGAATTTCTCCATGAATACTAGGATTTATTCCCTACCAAGTTTACGAATTTAAAAGTGATAATCGAGGACCTAGGTGTTATGAATATCATGTTGAAGCCTGATGTGAAGCTGGTTAACCAAAGACCTTACCGTCTCAATTCAAAGTCTAAGGATAAGATCCACTTAGAGCTAGAAAAGATGCTCGTGGCAAGCATCATTGAGCCTGTGGAAGAATCTGATTGGGTAAGCCCAATGGTCGTACAAGAGAAGAATAATAAGGATGAAATAAGGATATGCATAGATCTCAGGAAGTTGAATGAAGCTTGTGTACATGATCCTCTCCCAACTTTGTTCACTGATGAAGCGTTGGACAATGTAAGTGGCTAGGAAGCTTATTCTTTTACTGATGAGTTCTTTGGGTACCATCAGATTGAAATCATGTTGGAGGATAGGATAAGGATAGCCTTCATCACTAAGTGGGGGTGTTTTCAGTACACTGTAATGCCTTTTGGATTGAAGAATGCATCTGTGATTTTTCCGCATGTAGTCGTTGTGAAATTCAAGGTATTTATTCAAAAGTTCCTAGAAGTGTACCTTGATGACTGGACTATGTTTGGGTTGGTGAAACGCCATGTCGCTAGTTTATGCCTGATGCTAGTTACTTTTAGAAGATACAAGATCATGCTCAACCTAAAGAAGTGCCTATTTTGTGTTTCGTTTAGGACCTTGCTGGGTCATGTGGTTTGTAGATAGGGACTGATGGTAGATCCTGCAAATATTGCGGTGATACTTAACTTAGAAGCACTAAGGAGTGTGAAATAGTTGTGTGCTACCTTAGGGCATACTAGATATTACAAGAAGCTTATCAAAGGCTATGCCCAGATCACAAGGCATATGGAGAAGTTTTTGAAAAAGGATGTCACATTTTGCTAGAAAAGGGAATGTAAGAAGAGATTGGATGTATTGAAAGACAAGATGATCACTATGCCAATTTTAGTCTTCCATATTGGAAGAAGGAGTTTCATGTACATGTCAATGCATCATGTATAGCACTTAGAGCAGTACTAACACAATCCAGCGGAGGAGACTTGGACAACCCTATAGCATTTGCAAGAGGAAAGTTATCCAAGGTAGAGAAGAACTATTCCACCACCGAGCGCGAAGGGTTAGCCATGGTATATTTGCTCCAGAAGTATAGACACTATTTGTTGGGTGGCCATTTTAAGAAGTATACTCATCATTTCGCATTGAAATACCTAGTCAATAAGCTTGTGTTGGGGGGGGAGAATCTGTAGGTGGTTGTTATTGTTCCAGGAGTATAATTTTAAAGTTATCGTGAATCCTGGATGACTGAATGTTGGACCAGACCATCTATCGCACATCAAAATAGGGGAAGAGCCCATTAATTAGGAGGAAGGATTCCCTGATGCATAGCTTTTTGCAGTGTGTGTCGCGGATGGTCATTTTGGAGATATCATACACTTTCTAATGACACAAACTACCTCGGAAGGATACAATGTCTAGCAAAAGAAGGAATTAGTGGTGTTCGCAGCAAACTTTTCTGTCATTGTTGGGCATCTGTACAAAATGGGGTCTGATGAAATATTGCAATGATATGTACCTGAGTTTGAAAGGAGAAGTATCCTTGCGAACGCTCATGGGGTTGTTGCGGGACGACATTATGTAGGGAGAGCGACCACGCAGAAGATTCTACGTGCACGGTTGTGGTGGCCAACCCTCCATAAGGATTCAAAAGCATATTGTAAAGCGTGTGATGTTTGTCAAAGGACTGATAAGCCACCATAGAGGGATGAGCTTCCTTTGAATCCACAGATAACATTACAACCCTTTGAGAAATGGGCGATATATTTCGTGGGACCGATCCATCCCCAAGGAAAGACAAGAGCACGGTACATTATCACCGCGATGGAGTATTTGACTCGATGGGCAGAGGCATAGCCTATAAAGGATTGTATAGGCATGAGTGTTGTAAAGTTCCTCTTTGAGTATGTACTGACGCAATTCAAGTGTCCAAAGACTTGATGAGTGATTGCGGTATGCACTTTCTGAATGAAATGATCAGGGCGTTAATGGAGTAATTTTAGGTATATCACTAGAAAATCATGCCTTATCACCTACATGCTAATGAGATGGTGGAAGAATTCAATAAAGTGTTGGAGAATGCACAGACAAAGGTTTACAAGGCTCAATGAAGTGATTGGGACTTACACATACCTAAAATACTATGGGCTTATTGGACGACATGCAAGAAGTTGAATGGAAAACACCCTTTAGGCTTGTATATGGTGTTGAAGTAGTAATGCCCATGGAATACATTGTGCCTTGTTTGCGCATAGTGGAACTTGCTAGTATGACTAATCATGGAGCCCTAGAGGAGAGGCTCATGCAGGTGGCTGAAATTGAGGAAGAAATATTTCTAGATGGATTTCACCAATAGTTCCAAAAACAGCATGAAACAACATGGCATGATCGACACATTAAGCTACGCACCTTTCAGGTAGATAACCTGGTTTTGTTATACGACAAAAAGTTTGATAAATTTCTAGGGAAATTTAGAATGCACTAGTTAGGGCCCTATGTGATTAAGGAGATTACCAATGGAGGAGAGGTTTAGTTGGTCAAATTGAATGGAGACCCCTTTCCAGGAAAGGTGAATGGTAGTCGGTTGAAGCCATACATCGATGGTTCAACCATGTGACTATATGAAGGTAGCATAGTCTTAGTGCTCCACGCAATTGAAAGGAGGTGTGGGACTATAAACTACACTACCATGGTTGGGGAGATGCGCGATTGGAGGATTGTGCGAAGCAAGGAAGTGTAACAGGGTTCATGACAACACGAAGGGAGTTGCACTACCCAGGGAAAAATCACATAGGTTGGCTAAAAAGTGATTGTTAAAGTCACTGTTCATGATTTGATCGTAGAAATGTGGCCAAATGGAGTGGGTGAGCAGCATTTAAGACAAAATTTATGGGTCTGATCCTTAAAAATCTATTTCCAATCTGTCATTAATAAACTAAATTTGGGGGGCACAATCAAATTTCAATCCAAAATGCCTTATAAATTATAGGTGGTTGTCCAATGAAAAATACTTGGAATTTCGAGAGTTGATTTGTTGAGTTCTCGGGTGCACATCAATTGTGAGCACTTCGAACTTCTGATAGCCAGTTCAGTTTTGGAGACATTACCAAAGGAGACATAGGAGTTCTTGCAAAACATCATGTTAGTGCCCACAGAAGCTAGATACTGAAGTAGAGGAGTCGATGCTGGAAATTGAGATGGAGGCTGAAGAAGCTACTCTTGAGGTTGTCAAAGTATTAGCAGAAGTCCCCAAATCACCAAGGATGCTGAGACCAAAGCCCACCCCAACGAAGGAAAGCATGAAGGATAAGAAGGGCAAGCAGCCTGTGATACCAGTATGTGCATCACCAAGAAGAAACCCACCAAAGCCTACCACACAGGAGAAGGGAAAGGCCACCAATCTAGAGCTGGAGGAGGAAGAAATTGAAGAAATCTCAATGGATGATGAGGATGTGGGATTAGATGTGGAGGAAGTTGAAGCCCAGGGTCCTAACCCTATCACTTGATTACCTGAGTATGTTCCTCCATGCAAGGGCAAGGCCAAGGTGCTGAAAGATATTGATGAGAGCAAGGTTCCCTTGCAAATCCCTCTACTGCTGGATGAAATTGTTTTTGAAGGACCGTGCTTAGGGTGGGTTCCTCTATTGAAACTTGAAGGCCGGGACTTGGCTGACCATGAGAAGTTCACACACCTGGTGACTAAGAAGTTGATGCATCGCATTATCAAATGACCACATTTGAGCCATGGAAGTGGCTTAGAGGAGTAGAGAAGACAGGTCTTCTCAACCTGCTTTGGGTGCGGCAATACAACCACACCCTAGCTACAATATTGGCCATCAAGAAGCTACTATGCTTGGTGCATGATGGGTGTCTGTGGCTGGAGGAGACAATACCCATCACTGATAGATTGATCCTACATAAGAGAAAATCCAACCATGATATCTAGCAAAAAAGGTGGTGAGAAGGCCCTCATGGAGGCCATGAAAGAGAATTTCAAGATGGTAAAGAAGTCATGTGGATATACCATATCCATCATTTGTGACCCTGCTATAAAGGTGGCTACGCAGATTTTAGTAGGGAATGTGATGAGGAAGTGTCACGTTGATGAGGTGTCGGTGCCTATCGTCTCGTTAGTAGCCCAGTCCACTAAAGGAGATCAATTAAATTGGGTAGACTATCTCTGTGGTGAGTTCCTTGCAAACTACCATGAAGCACAGGAGCTCAGCAATATGTTCCACTATGTGTGGCTCTTGCTATCGATTTTCATGGTAGCATGGGAGTTGCCAGAGGATAGCCAATTCCCATCAGTCACGCTAGACCTACTACAAGAAGCGAAGTACACTTTGCTATGGGCAACCAAGGATGCAGAGTGCATCAAGGACAGCAATATCTTCTAGATCTTGATGGAGATGAACATCCACATGGCCATCAATCACAAACCATAGTTGTTTCCTATGGTGTTTGCCAACCTACAGAGCTACAGAGAGTTTAAAGAATATTTTCACCATGTGGCCATCAGGGCGCAAAAGGACCCTATGCAGAAATGGTATGACTTGCCTTACTTGGCAACTGATGATGCCATTGATGCAATTATTGGTTTATTGGGGCCTGACCGAGTTTCAGAAGTGTTTTAGCCAAACAAATCCTGCATAACCAACCCTTTCAACAAAAATCCATGAAGCGCGGACTGAAGTCTCACCTGAGGTAGTATGATAGGGTGTTGGAACCAGGTTTCTTCACACTAGGGATGCCTTAATGAGGTCTGGAGCGGTCACAAACCGATCTGCATACTCCCGCTACTCTGCACAGCTGCCTGGCCTTCGTGTATATCTGCGACGGGGCACTTCCTAGATTCCTTATTACTATTTTGGTTACTATAGATCTGATCTAGTTTTTGGGGTCTTAATCAAGCATTCAATAGTTATAACCAGTGTGCACAACCATAAGTCTTAAAGACATGTATAAAATCATAACATAAGAACAAACATTCAGATCTGCGACCAGATGCACAATAATTCAGAAACACTTATCTTATATTAACCTTCTGATTCAATACAATCCAATTCAACTCTGCGCACTCAGCTGTAGGGGTCCACGCACATAACTGCGGACTCTACTAGGCCTTTGCACACATAGTTGTAGAGCCTACTCGCCTACTCTAACTACTACCAACCCCGACTTGGACTTATAGACCTAGAGCGACTATTGCATTCCTAAACCCATAACACTTTAGATCAGAACCAAAAGCTACCTTCTACCCTTAGAGCCTTGCCCTACTTATACATTCCCATGGTCTGAGAACCATGGGTAGGCCGACTCGCTTTCTATTATTTTACATTATTTTCAGGTAGACAACCCTTTGACTTGACTCATTACAATTCATGCTCCACACACTTCGCGGACCCTTTAACATACTATTATCCAAAATTGTGGGCTTTAAACCCCCCAAAATCGTTATGCGGAGGATCCACTACCCAACAGGCCCCCAACAAAATCATCGTGACTCGTCCTGAGTCACTAGGTTGGTGCAGTGATCTTCGCACAGAGGTCATCTAGCAACTTCTACGCTTTGCTTACATCCACAACACATTCCTCCGCTGTCTGCTGTACCCATTATGTGCCTGTCTCTAATGCTTCATTGTTAGGTACACTTGCTCGTTTGAGTGTGTATACTACCTACATGTGTGCTGGCTTTCCCTCGATCTTGGCAGTGACTATGAATGCTTCATCAAGCCAAGGCTAGATGCCTTCTTTAAGCACTGCTTCTTTCTGATGCGCGGCATATACTTGTGACTTGAGAGCCTAGGCCTCCCTCATCTTGGCCAATCGTTGAGTAAGGGAAACCATCTGTGCGGTCCCCTGTACATTATCATAGGGCCTATTGAAGCTCCCATTCTTCGGTCTCTAAGTACTGTAACGTTGGGTCTTCTTTTAGTGAAGTGACCATGACGAGTCACTGATCTAACAAGCCGATGCACTCCTGCATGGCGCACACTATTTCTTCCAGCTCAGATTGAATGCCACGTTGCCTCTGCTCTTTGACCTCCGGTGGTGTAGAGGGTTGCACCTTCAATCTCATCTACAAGTTGAGGTCCAATTGGATCCTTGTTTCTTCCTCTTTTGCCTCTCAAAATCCACTGGCCAATTTTTGGATCCGTATACCCACTGGTAAGTCTACTACAATCTCTAGTCTAGGGATGTAGCAACATGCTTCCTCGATGAGTTGCTCCAACTACTGAGTCTGAGCTACTGCTTCACCATGTTGGAGGCTCAACTGCTCAATATTGATTCGTTGTTCACGGATCATCTGTACTGCATGTCCTTCCCTAGTGCGGAGCTTTGTCGTTGCTCCATCCTATAGCTACTATAATATCTCACGTGGAAGGGTGGCCAAGTTTAGTCCAAGGCCCTTGAGCCGACCTACCACAGCTCTGTCCTTGGTGTTGTCCACTTAAGTTCCCGCTCCAGTAGTGCAATGGTATTAGCCATTTTGGCTCATAGAAACTGCCGGGTTGCCGATGTACTTGTGGTCTCGTGGGCGACTACCATTCCCTCCTGTGGGGACCGCACTTGAAGGTCCTAGATTTGCATCCTGAGCACCCCCAACACATTTTGTTGCTCCATCATTGCTTCTTGGAGCACTTCCCTAGTGGCTTTGTGAACTGTGTTTCTGATGTCGTATAGGTCACCCTCGGTCAGTGTAATAGGCTCCCCCTCCAACTTGGAAGCCTTGGTCTTCTTCCATGGCCCAGTGCATTCTAGCACATGCAGGCATTTCAATTGTGTCGAGGTGGTTCTTGGGTCCATGCCTTCTATTGTCACATCTGTCCCTTGTTCTGTTGTTATGTCCGAGTTTCTTTCTTCGTATGTCGTAGTGGCCCCGGCTACTGCAGCCTTTTCCGTGGTGGCCTCTGCTGCCTCCTGAGACGCTCGTACTTCCATAGCTAGTTGTTCATTCTATTTCTATTGGGCTAGTTGCTTGGCAGCAGCCTTTTGCTTCTGGATCTCTATTTCATCGCGCACTACCAGATCTGGTGTGCACCATTTCGGTGGCCATGTATCAACCAGTACAAAAATAACATCATCTATGGCGATGAAGGGGAGTGTGGCCCACATCTGCTATGGATCCCTTCATGCCCTATTATATACATTGTGCATATTTTCTTTAAAGTCTGCAAAGTTCTTAAGACTATCGTGTGCTGAGGTAGACAGGCATGGCTGTTTGTTGATCCATAGTCATATGCTTGCATCCATTAGCACCCAGAAGATCTTGGTTTCTCTAATTCACGTAGCATCCTTCATTGCCCAAAGCGACGTGTATTTTACTACCTTTGGCCAGTCCTGGTCAAGGGGAGGAAACTGACTATCCTCAAGTAATTCGTCGGTAACCAACAAGATGGATAAGAGCAACCATGCACAGTGGAAGCTCTTACCCTGCTCTTGGGCCTCCCTGCAGTTTGTTAGAAACTTGTCATAGAGGAAATGCGCCCAATTGAACTATACCCCTTCTGCACATTGCTCAGCCAACGCGATGATTGTGGCTCATACCTTGTTTCTCCTGCATTTTCTCATCACATTTCCTGCCGACAAATGGGTAGCTATGCGGACCCCTTTTTTCTGAATACTAGTAATAACATACCCCCTCTACTTTTTTCCATCTTATATTTCTTTTTCATAGCCTCCGCAAGCATCAAGTCCCCACCGGTGCTATCAATTTCCATGGGGTCCCTTCCCAAACAAGGAAGTCGAGAAATCCTATGAATGAGCTTTGTTGTGATGAGAATGGGCTCCTCCAGCCACAAGTACCTATCATGCACTAGGCAAAGTAGTTTTCTGATAATGAATATCATGATTGGGGCTCAATGGAAGTGTGGAATTGATAGGTGCTGGAGTAGCCTGGCCTCCTCCACCCCATGCAGCCATGCCTATGGCTAGAGATTGGTAACCACCCCTTCCGTGCTTTGCTCCATCAACTCACTAGTTTCTAAATGTGGGAAATTCTCAGTATCTATGAATTCCCAGTCATCAAATTTTATAGTGGGCACGTGGCCTACAGCCGTAACTTCAAATAGAACCCCTTTAGGGAGGAACGAGGTGTTGAGTGTGCTCTTCATAGCATCCAAATCTTTAGGGACCTTTACCCTCCCTTTTTGTGGAGCGACATACTAGGGTAGCTTTGTTGTGGCATGTACTAACTGGATGTCTTCTTCTATCTCTTACTCTAGTTCGATCTCTTCGACAGAGGTTGGAGGGTGCTATGGGGTAAAATGCATGGGATGAAAACTACCATCGAAAGTCTTCCCGAGACTTCCGACAGACCGTAAGGTTATCTACAAAAGGTACCTATTACACACTTGTTCATCTATCTAACATATATTGATAGTATATAGAGAAAGGGTCACCTTTGATTCTTTCTAGATTCGCTTGGGGATCTCCGTGTAGTAAGAAGAACTCCTTCTGACCGACTCCAAGACAATTCCTACACAAAAGAATGAAGCAAACCAATCAAAAAATATAATTTTGACAATTAATGTAAGAATCAATAACAAACATGTATAAATGTGTAACTAATCTACTCAACACAACAAGCATCAGAATGGACAAATAAATGCACAATATCACTGACACTTCGAGTAGTGGAACACAACCACAATCCTATATTCAGAAGAGTGATTACAACAACCCTATTGCATCAACCTTCCTTATCCCTTCTTCCTCCCTCTCTCTCCTTCTTTTAGCTAGCTCCTTCAAGAATATGCCAATATCACAACAGCACCATGTATTGTCCTTTTAAATGCTCTGATCCTTGTGCAATGGCCCTCTCGTTGCTTAAATAGCAATCAAATTAGGGCTTCCCAAATCCACTTGTAGTTCATTTAGGTAAAAGCCATGAACCTGCCTCTTTTACCAACTTTTTCCCATTTGCCTCTCTTTCTGGAATAGAATTTCTCCAAATATATTTATTTTTGGAGTTTACCTACTTTTCTTGCACAAATTTAGGGAAATAATATCTAGATATTTTATGGCAGATTCATTGGCATAACCACTTGAGCATCACTAAACTTCACTAACACTCCCCCTGGTCTAACAACATGAATTAGCAGGTGACTAACACTTCTTTATGCTTGTAAAAAAGCTTTATAAAGCAGGTTGGTAGTGTACAGAAAGTGTTAGTGTGGATTCTTGGCCTGCAACTGTGGTCATTCTTTTAGTCATCCTGTCCTTCTCCTCTGAGTTGATTAAGAGGTCAATTTGTCCTATAACAGATGCCCCCTAATGTATGAGATCAAAGACAGAGATAATGGCACAAATACTTTATGGAAATACTGTAATTTCCTGTCGAAATCTTTGTATAGAGAGAGAAGTGTCGGGCGATAAGGAAAACTTGATTGAACAAAGGTACATATATATGAACTGATAAAATCATGTCCTAAGTCGAGCATTCCCATGCTCAGTAGCTATGTCAGAGTAACTTTCTCCTCAAAGATATAACAATGCTAGCCGCCAACATGGCACAGGGCAGATCCAGTATCATAATAGATTATCTTGAAATGGTCGTCTTCAAAGAACAATATCGCAGCTTGGGAGAGGAAACAAGGCTGAATGATGCAAAACTCTACCCAAGGTCTTGATTCTTGCTTCACCGAACAGCATAGATCGGTACATGTGATGAATGAGCTGACGTCGAACATGCACGAAATCATCTGATTACTAGCCAATAATGGAGACTATTAACATATGCAAGGAAGGCCACCGATAATGGTGATGGTCTCCGAGATGCATAGTGCAAACTAGCAAGTGTGAAAAAAAATTGTCGTCGAACACTCGTAGAATCGCCAAACAAGGAGCCAATGATGAAAACCCGTGATCAAGCACAAGCTAACCTACCACTAATCTCTGCAAGCACCAAGGCACTGAATGTGTTTCTGGGTTATCTTCCTAGATAGAGTGTTGAAGTCGATACGAAGGAACCTGTTGAAAGGTAGGAAATAATGTGTCTTACATCAGTCGACATGAAGCCAGACAAGGATGATTTTGTTTTTCGAAGAATCTTTTGAGCTTTTGGGTATGAACAATGGAGGGCATGATGAAAGGATATGTAGGGTTAGTTGATCGAGAAAACAAGTAGGGACCCTTGAACAATAGAAGGCATGACAATGGTTTTAACCAAACAACACTAGACTCATGAACACTACAGAGTGTTTAAGATACGGAGATGCAATGGCATCAAGGTATATAGGATTAAAACTCATAGGTTGGTAGAGTTTATATTGAGAGGCTATCAAAAAGACTGTTTATCTGAGGGAGTGCCATGTTCAAGGGAACTTTTGCTGCAAAACCACGCTTCAGGATACAGTTGTATTTCCACTTTTTCCCCATATGATTTTTAATGAGTCTAGATGGGTAAACTCATCGACCTTTTCATGTTTAGAGAGTCTGAAAAGGATCAAAAGAAGAATGACTCTTTGCCCTATTTGATTAATTTAATGAGTCCAGACAGGAAAACTCGTCGACTTTTTCATCTTTTAGGAGTCTGAAAAGTATCGTAAAAAGAACGACTCTGAGTCCAAACTAGACAACTCGGTGATATTTTCATTTTTAGAGAGTCTGAAAAGATCGTAAAGAGAGATTTCATGGTGGTCCCTTTGTCATAGTTGTTAAATGGGTGTGACAAAAGGTTAATAGTATACTCGTATCGGTTACTTTTCCATATTTAATCTACTGGACCCAGATAAAGAGAAACCTTTTTCCAATAGATGTAGAACTCATTTTGTTATGAGTACAAGGCGATAGACTAAACTCATTTTTTGTCATGACGTTTTAATGAGCTCAATAACAAAAACTCGGGATTTTTCATTTTTAACGAGCTTGAAAAAATTACCTAAAATAATGCTCGGGTCATATTTAGCATGTTTAACGAGTAGCAAGACACAGCTCGAGATTTTTTCAGTTTAAAGAGCGAGAAAAAATTTCCTAAAAACGATGCTCCATTGGTCTTTTTCAGTTTATCAGCTAGAACTAGATCAAAAAAGAGGTGCTCAGAGCATTGTTTGCATATATTTAACGAGTGCAAATGATGAAAAACTTGGGGATGTTTATATTGTTTAAAGAGCAATAAAATATCCCAAAAAGCAATAAAATGATCTCCAAAAGTTCTCTATTTATCGTTGCATAGATTTAACAAGTGTAAGGACAAAAGCTCGGGGATGTTTATATTTTTTAATGATCTCTACCACAAAAACTCGGAGGTGTTTATATTTTTTAAAGAGCAATAAAATGTCTCCAAAAGTTCTCTATTTATCGTTGCATAGATTTAACAAGTGTAAGGACAAAAGCTTGGGGATTTTTATATTTTTTAAAGAGAAATAAAATATCCCTAACAGTGCTCTATCCATCTTTGTAGTAGTTTAATGAGCCCAAAGAAGAAGACTCGAAGTTTTTCAGATTAACGAGCAAGAAAAATACCATAAAAATAACGCTCGATATTTCTTGATCTCATGCTTGACATTAGAAAGGTCTATGACATGAATTTCCTCATAAGACCAAGAAGAAACATCGCGGAAGTCCTGAAACGAGTAGGTGAAGCTCACAATTTCCTTAGGGTTGTGATTGGTTCCACTCTGTATATTTTCCACGATGCCTGTCATGGCAGAAATATTGGGAAGCAATGTTTGTGAAATATTTCCCCTGTTTCCTTCCGAGTCCAAAAGTTGGATAGTCGTATATGGTGAGGAAATGATTTCATGTGCATTAGGTGACAAGATTTGAAGAGGCATCATATCTAAATCAGATATCGAAACATGATGGTGCGAATCCTCCCAAGGTTGCTCTTCTAACCTTGTGATCTCTCTAATAGCTTCGTACTTAGGTAGGACTTGATTGAGTGGATTGAAAGAAGGAGTAGTTATGGGAGGGGCTGTGGTACCATTGGCCAAAACCAAAGTGACTGGAGATTCGGATGCAATTTGAATGGCTTCGCAGGCCAATTCAACTGGTGACAACAGCATTTGTTCCCCGTAAGTGTCAATGTCTGAAGGAGCCAGTAGGATCCATGGATCGATCTATTCATGAGGAAAAGATGAAAGCATGTTGACTGATTGTGAAACCTTTGGTGGTTGAAGAGGAAAACAACCGATGAGGGAAGAAGCCTTCAACAAACCAATATCGATACTGACATAAGAATCAGTTCCACCACCTACTAGGGGTACAGGGCCACTTGGTAATGGTGAATAATCATGGGTGTAGAAAGACAACTGATCGATGGTAATGATCTTTCCATCTAATGGAAATTTGATGATACAAAAGATAGTGGATACAACGGCCATCATGGCATATGTCCAACTATGACCCAACAATAGATTATAGTCGAATTTCTCATTCACGACTTCTACATCCACTGTTATTGTTTTCCCAGCCAAAGTGATGGGAAAACTGGTTAAGTATCCTTTTGGGATAAAGGTGTGGCCGTCGAAAGCTCTAAGGGAGTTCGACGGTGGGGAGAGGGGTGGGGAACCCAAGGCGAGCCAACATGAAACCGACATGACATGGGTTGAAGCACCATCGTCGATGAAAGTTCGGTGTATACCTTTACCTTTCGAAGTGATATGCACCTGAAATGAAAGCTGGTGGGAAAAGGGAGGTTTACACTTGTCCATGTCGAAAATGGCAAGCATGAAATCTGCAGGGCCAATACCCCCGATAGCCGAAAGTAAAGCTTTCTTTTGGTTGGGGCATGTTTGTAATACTTCGAGCACCAACATAGTCGATGGCGCTTGCACCAAATCCTCTACAATGTTGTAGTGTTGGGCAGCACGTGTAGATGTGTTGTGTGTTGTGCATTGAAGTGCCCCATTTGGGGGCCAAATTACAAGGTCCTTAACTAGCCTTTCAATTTGAAAATCGTTGGGCGGCAATGGGTTTTGAACTACAGATGATTTTGTTGTCATAGCGACAGGAGCTTCATTAGATTTGTCTCTTGTGGTGAGATCTACCGTTCCAAATGTGTAAACGACAGAACTCTCTTCACTAGATGAAGGGCGTTGTGAACTGTCACTTCCCACTGACGTGGGTTGCGGTTGGTTGGCAATGAGATGTTGCTGTTGTTGATTAGGAAAAGGATTTCTAAGGACAGCAGGTGCCTTACCAAAATCTTTTTGGGTAAGGTAATCCATGCATTCTTGAAGACGAGGACAACACTAGGTTTCATGATATTCAAGACAAAGTTTGCATAAATATTTGGTGCCTTTACCCTTTTCCGTATGAGTAGGCGCAACGGCCTTCTGTTTTGGGTTGGGCTGCTTAGATGACTACTCCTCAGAAGGAGCGGTTTTGTTCTATTTCTTCTTGATCTTGCTACTGGATTTTTGTGTAGACTGCACAGAGTTAATCACAGTGGTAGGAAGAGTAGTCATTTTGGTAAAGTGGTCCACTGCCAAGTTGGCAACAGACCCACTAGGTTTGTTTATAGTGCCTGTGGAGGTTGCACCGATGATCTCGTCGTCATGCGCTCCAGGGCACTGTGTGGTGGGAGGATTGGGGTTACCGAGAGCTTAGGGGATAATGTCCTACAGAGTGCTAGATTGTGAATAAATTAAATCCAAGTGTTGGGAACGATGTATGGATTGGTCCTCTGTGACCGCACCACCTAGAGCAACATCTCTAGTGATTTGTGGGAGTAGCGACTTACAAAACCAGTATGTTAAGAGAAAATCAGGGATGAGGGCTTTGACTAACCTCTACCTACATCTCCATTCATGGATATGATCAGAGATGTGGGTGGAGGTATCCTGATGAAATGAAGTGAGGAGTTTCGTCCCTGTCTCATAACGGATAGGTAACTGAAATTGCTTTAGAAACTCCATCGCTAAAGAATCAAAGGTATTCATTGATGCACGTGGTAACTCAATATACCGCTTTGCAGCATTGCTAGTGAGGGTGTGCGGAAAAATATGCAACAAGATAGTGTCATCCACCATGGAGTTAGAAACACACCATAGATGGTAGGTGGTGACGTGAGTGCCTAGATCCTTCCCTTGTTTTCTGTTCAACTTAGGAATGTCCATCGGTATTTTATGCGGGATCGACGACCATTGTAGGTTATGGTAGTTGGGGTCATTTGTCAAATTGTATAAGTTGGGGATATCCAATGTTGCCAAGAAAGGAAAATTGTTGGGTGCCCCCGACTCGGACCATTGTGATGACGGATGACCTAAGGATCTTTGCGCTCCTCCCATCGTTTGGTTTGCCATGGTGTACATGGGCTACGTGGTGTAGCAGTTACTTTGTGATACAGTGTTGTAAAGTGGATTACCATGAGGATTTCAATACTGGGGTATGAAGTTTCCCCGAGTATAAGTGGTGCCCCCTTGACTCATCTGAGTGTGTAAGTAGGGTGCCCCCATGGTTTGGGTGGGAATCCCTTGTGGATTCCCAACCGACACAGAACTAACCATATGGCCTTGATTGACAGAGGGAAAATTCATGTCAATCAGTGACTGTCCATACATTCGTGAGAACGGCGGGGGAACTGTGAGATTCCCTGCCACCATGTGCATATTGGGAACCACCCCAGATGTTTGAATCTGGGGGTTATAACCGTACATTAGTGGCTAACCTTGGTTTTGGTAAATTGGAACCGTGCCCATAGTGCCATATTGAGTGTTATATGGAGCACTATATGTGGCACTAGTCGAAGGTATGCTTTGATGGACCAAAGGAGTAGAACCTGGCATCTGCTGGGTTCCGCTAATAGAGGGTGTTATGTGAGCTGCAGTACCTGGGACAAATAGGATTGTGGGGTTCCACATTGCTGGTGTTGTGATGACCATCGACTGGGGAAGTGGTAGAGGACTCACAGTGTCTCTATAATTCCACAACCCTTGAGGTGTCGACAGAATAGATGGGAGAGTTCCTCCCAGTGAAGAGTGGAGTACTCGTATTGTGGGATCAATAACAGGATCTGACAGATTTGGAAGAGGGGTGTTTAAATGAGGAAGAAATCCTTCCGTAAAGAAATCCTCCGGCAAATAAGAATCATCGGTCATCCAGAACGATCTCGTGTGTGATTTAGGAGACTGATCCCTCAAAGATGAGGAATTCGAGTCAATGGATCTCGATAGATCCTCCATAGTGAGTGGAGGAAGTCCTAACAACCATCTGGATTGACAGAGAGGGCCGGATGTAGCCACAATCACTGGTAAACTTTATCATATAAATTTTAAGGTGATATTCTTTAAGTCTAAAAAACGATGGCACTCAGGTACCTAAAAAGAAAAAATACACTAAAAATGACAATCAGTAAACAAAGTGAAATTACCTTGTCTGATAAACATCGATTATTGGAGATGAAACCCAGTCTCTCAATGAGTAACAGAGAAGGATGGCCAAATGTACGATTACGGTTGCTTTTGAGCTTTGCTCGAACCTCAGATTGAGAGGCCAAGTACTCTCATGAAGATGAGCACCCTCCCAAAAAATGAAGACAAAGTAGGTCCATCCATTTGAGGTACCAAGACAGCCCGTCCCAGTCACCTTAGGTAAGTACCTAGAAGTATTGGCCACTAGAGATACCTCAAATCACAGACATTACTAGGGGGGACATAGTCATAGTCAACATGTTATGTGGGTAGGATACCTGAGTCCTCGACTCAGTTCTGAAATCCCCGAAGGGACCCCTGTTACACAGAATTCCCAAAGGAGATGTAAAAGAAGGCAAGCTACCTTCAATTACATTTCGATGTTGTCTTGTATTTCGCTCCAGTGTGAGTGGAGTTGTCCTAATAATATGATTACAGAAGGATTTTTGACTCTTTAATGACACTAGTTTGATTTGCAACCTTGGGTAGTTGACTCACTCTCTTAACCTAAGGTCCTAATCTATCTAATGTTGGTTTTCTCTCAAAAAAGAGTATCTGATTGATTTTAGTGTAAATTTTAGTGTACTTTTTTATTTGTCTTTGGAGGGGGTGTTGACGTATGAATATGATGAGACTCTCGACTCAATAAACCATGCAAAACTATGATTTGAAAAAACAAATTTCAATTTCTAATGCAAATAAGTCTTATTCTACACATGTATTATTTCACATATTGATGCATTCACCAGTGCATCTAAAGTCATTCAACACTTTGCATAACCAAAAGTTCCATTTCTCAATATTCCCTAACAACTATTGAACCAAAATAAAGTAGCCTACAACTATTTTGACAGAAGGAGATGTTTAGTTTATTAGCATTTCTTTCAACAAAAATTTCTTTTATGAGAGAAAAAATAAAGAATTTTCTTAAAAAATAAATTTTAAGACACCAAAGTTGTTAGCCTGATACTGTTGTAGATCCTAATTTAGCCCTTGGGACAAATTCCCCCCCTTTTGGTCCACAAGATCTCTTAAAAAGCATGGAAATGGGTCACTAACGCTCTGTCTATGTGTAAACAGAGCTTTAGTTTGGACACTAACGCTCCTTGTGCATAGTCAAAGAGATTTATAAAGCTCTATTTAGACCAGTAACCTACGTTAGTGAGGGAAAGAGCTCAAAAAGTGGGCTTTTGGGATCGGTTTCTGAAGAGAAAGCAACTTTGCAGGATGCGGTTATAGCCATGATAGCAGGGTCACAGCTTATTGTAATGAATTAGTAGGGCCATCCAAGCCTGGTCCCCTTATAATTAGATTCGTGCGATCCGCTTGTGCGACTTCAGTTTTCAGTTTATTGATTTTCATCCAATATCACACTTTTCCTCCTCAGCCGTGCCCATTCTTCATCGAGTTCATGAATTTTCAAGCTCCCACGCCAAATGGCTTCCTGTAACTACCAAATTCCTTTACCCAAGTCCTCACGTCCTATCCAAACTGCAGGGGTTTTGGTTTGGGGAGTTCTCTCCATCCTCTTTGTTTCATCTTGTCTCATTAATGATAGGATCACCTTCACACTCCTATTTTTCCTTATGGTCCTATCGAACCATCGAGCCACTGGTACGTGCATATTCCAATGGGTTCATTTTATCTGGCAAACTCTGTTCAGGATCCCCCATGGTTTTTCAAATGCTTTGTCGTGAACTTCTGACGGAATGTGTTGCGGGTTCTGATTTTTTATTCCTAGTTGGGGAGGTGGTTGCATAGTGTAACTATGGATCCCTCATCGCAGGTGGATACTCAAACCCCTTCATCCTTACTACCTAGATCGCATTTGACATTGGGGATCTCCAAACTGTACATGCACCTGCCTTCTATGTTCATGCCAGTTCGACCTAGTCTTCTAAGATGTACTCCACCCTTGTGGAGTTGTTGCTCGCAGTGCCCCTTTTTGTGTATCGTGCTACTTCTGCTCCATTATTTCATTTTCACAGTGGTCTATGAATTCCTCCTTGCTTGTTGCACCATCATCTATTGGCAGTTTCCTTGCTTCAGTCGTCATGCGCTGTAGTGATCTAACCATCATATTACAATTTAGTGTTGTTACTTCATGCAATCAAATCTATCATCACTCTATTTCTTCATTTGAATCCAAAGTGTAGGAACTGCCACACTTCCATGAGACTCTCCCATCTGGTGTCGAATTCAGCTGATCCTAGTCTTGCATCATTATCTGGTAATTGTAGTCCAATTCATTGTCACTGTCCTCATCACACACAAGTTCATTGTAGCACACTCCTTCGCCTGGATCCAGTGGAACAACTACATGGAGAGACTTTTTCTCGAATATCATCTTTCGTCTCTTTAGGTTGATGACTTCATTCATGTCCGTGGCCCAATCTATTCCAAGCAAGGCGGGGTAAGGGTTACTATCGTCAATAATTTCTATTACCTCAAAGTCTTTCTGTGTTCTTACGCCTTCAATGTCCACCGTTACCCCTTGCAACCTTCCCATGGGTAAGATATTTTGTTGGTTCACCATCCATAATTGAATAGGAAATCATTATATCGTGGGCCTACCCATGCATTTCCATGTCTATTTAGATAGAAAATTCGCATCCGAACCCAAGTCCATGATGACCTAATCCATCTCAAAGTCACCAATCTACACTGTCAAATGCATTTCCCGCCCAGTGCACAAAGCATGTTTTCCTAGTTTCTAGACCATGCGTGGATCACCTGACCCTGCACACCTAGTTATCAACTTTTGTAATCCCTGAACTAACTTTTTGTCATGTTGTAGCTTCATGCAAATCTCTAAAAAGGTAGTAAGCATGGACAGATCCATTCCATGCTCAGATTGATCCTTACTACCAGAAGTAGAGGTCTCTGTGATGCTCTTCTTAGCTTCCTTAAGCATTTCCTTCATGCATTCCAAATCAGACTCAGGTTCCTTTGTAGGAGCCTTACGAACCCACAAATCTTTGTCGAGCTATTTCCTCTTATCTTCCCGCATAGTTATGTTGCTTCTGAGTACCATGTTTACATTGGGGTCTTCTTTGTGAGGTTTATCCCTCATCATCTAGATGTTTTGGGTCAGAGTAGGTTGTAGTACCCCTTTTTCATGTATCTGAGTAATCAACGTAGGGAAATATACCATCTCATGATCAAACTACTCACAGTACATGCAAGATATTCTGGTTGGGTTCATATAGTCACACGCGTAGTGCCCAGGTCCTCCACAATTGTAGCATATTAACTGTCCATGATCGCGTCCAGGTCCCATTCCTCCTCATCCCTATAAACCCCTATACGTTATTGCTGTGGTTGCATCCTGACCTCGTGCCTTAGTTTGCATTCTATAGGTAGGTTTTTGATCCATCAACAATTCATAACTCTGATAGTTGCGCTCATCATAGCCCACCGATATACAAAAATTGCAAAATAGTTGCTGGGGGGTCTGTGTAAACTTTTGTAATAGATGATAGTTGTCCATTGTGTGTTTTCCTCCCACCTAACAAATTGCACACTATAGCGTGGGTGCTACACTTGGCCCTTCATGTGCCTCTGGTCTCAATGGCATCGGTCCACCCGTACCAAATAGTTCGTGAAAACCAGATAGTGATCCTTATCATGGCCTTGGCCTTTACATTTTATGCACCACACTTCTTCGCATGCTTTTGGCTGGGGCACCCTATCCTGTTTCAAACTATACATCTCCAAGCATAAGTTTTGCAGTTGCACGTGGATCTGTTGGAATCCCAACCCAGGATCCTATATCAAAGTTTCATGCAACCTCATCGTTATTTCCAATGCTTCTGCCTGGGTTGAAAGCTTCTACTAGAATAGCGCCATCCTCAGATGCGGTGTCAAAGATGCCACAAACGATGAATGGTGCTCTACATCCGTTAGAATCATATTAGCCTCGCGAATGGTACTCTTCAGTCTTTGATCTAGATCCTGGGGGGTTTCGCCTAGAAGCATCACGACCTTCTTGAATCCAATGATCGACTGTGTCTCCAATTTTGGCCAGCTAAATTCCTTGTTTAATGAAATTTGGATTTCCGCTATTCTAGCATTCGGATGATCATTTGAGTGCTTGATATACCAAGTCAGCATGCGATCCTGCAACACACTTACAATGTGGCCTTCTTAATGTTATCATTCGTAACTCTGTGAACTTCCCATATTGCTCTTGCTAAAAACCAAAACTGATCTGGATCTTCACTCCCTACTCCTCTGAACACAGGAAACTTGATCATGCTTGCCATGCTAAACTATTGGTTTGGTGGAGGTGGTGTGGGAGAAAATGGGGTTCAAGGAGGTGATGTGAGTGGTATTGTTAGTGGAGATGATAACTACATAACACATTGCCTTATCAAACTGACTACACTCCTTGGAGAAGCCCAAGTGCACTCTTCCTCTTTCGCTCGTGGAGGAAAAATTAAAGGATTGTCTCCTAACCCTTTGATACCTTTGTAGGCCCTTCTGCTCCATGTCATTCCACTCATTAATGGATTCACATCACCCGTTTTTCACATAATAGCATCTTAATCTAGGTATTCAATGATTTGATGTACTTACCTCACATTCCCTTGAGAAAATGTCTTTGTACTTCATTGTAGCTAACAATCGTGTCTATCACAATTTCAGTGATAAACCCTCCTATTATCTGATCCATCCAATGATCTATAGCCCGTGCGATCTTATCTTCAGATGCCTCCAGCCTGTGCACCAACTCTAGAGTCCACACTATGGGTTGCTCAAGCTTGCACCTTCCCTAGTTTTCTACTAGCCTTGCGATCCAATCATACAGCTCTCAAGAGAAAGACACAAATAAGATCTCATGAATTTCTATATATACGTAGTGATCCAACCACCTATTCTCAGTTATATGCGGGGTTTTGTTTTCCTGTACCATGAACTTCTGAAGCTTCTGATCCAACAAATCTTCAATCTCTTTCTTTGTAAGGTTCTATTGTTCTGACATCAAACATCCCTTAGGCAAATCTCGGTCCTAGCAACATAACCATTTGTTGCCTGATTGGGGCCTGACTCAGGTTCAAAAGTTTTTTAGCCAAACTGATCCCACAGTACCGGCCCTTTCAGCAACAATCTGCGAAGCGCAGACTGAAGTATCACCCTAGGTAGTATGAGAGGCTAATGGAACCAGGTTTCTGCACCCTAGGGATGTCTTGATGAGGTTTGGAGGGGTCACAAACTGATCTCCACACTCATGCTTCTCTACGCAGCTATCTAGCCTTCACATAGCTCTATGACAGGGCACTTCCTAGATTCCTTATTATTATTGTGGTTACTATAGATCTGATCTAATTCTTGGGTTCTTAATCAAGCATTCAATAGTTATAACCAGCACACGCAACCATAAATCTTAAAGACATGTAGAAAATCATAACATAAGAACAAAGATTCAAATCTATGACTAGATGCATAATAATTCATAAACACTTATCTTATATTAACCTTCTATTTCAGTACAATCCAATTCTTCCCTACGCACTCAGCTGCAGGGGTCCGCACACACACCTACGAACTCTACCAGGCCTGTGCGCACACAGCTGCAGAGCCTACTCTAACTACTACCAACCCCGACTCAGACTTACAGACTCAGAGTGACTATTGCATTCCTAAATCCATAAGACTTTAGATCAGAACCAAAAGTTACCTTCTACCCTTAGAGCCTGACCCTATTTATACATTCCCATGGTCTATGGACCATGGGTAGGCTAACTCACTTTCTATTATTTTACATTATTTTCAGGCGGACAACACTTTGACTTGACTCATTACAATTCATGCTCCGTGCACTTCAAGGACATTTACCATACTATTACCCAAAATTGTGGGCTTTAGGCCCCAAAACCATTATGTGGGGCATCTATTGCCCAATATCAGTACTCAATCGATGACCAGTAGAGTGGCACACTACAGCAGACTTAGCGATGGGAGGGAGCAAGTATACCACATAGAGAAAGAAGGAGGAGGCCAAGCTAAAGATGACATAGCTAGACAAAAAGAGAAAGAAGGAGGTCACTGACAAGGCCCAGGCGAAGTGCAATGCCACTCAACAGACAGAGAAGCAAATGGGTGGAACAGAGCAAGGGTCTGACAAAGGCGCAAGGTGGCCTTCACCTGAGACAGAGGAGGAGATGGATGAGAAGATAGAACAGCACAACACGAACCCACAGGTGACGTCCACCCACATCAACGTCCAAAGGAGCAGGATAAAGGAGGGTCCGGGAAGAAATCAAAGGCTACTAAGACATCACTGGACCCAATCACCCTCATAGAGGGTGATTTGCATGACATCGGTGACATGGTGTGGGATGTCATCGCAGAGGCCCTACAAGAGTTTGAGCAGCAACATCAACTAGTATTGGGGGATATCTAGACATTTTTGTAGGCGCTACAGCCAGCATATCACATGTTGGCATGGTCTCCACCATCCTTGCTATCGACACTTTATAAGCTGCCCAGGTGATGCACACAAAGGCCTCCAGTGCGATAGTGCTACCTGATGGAGCACTGACCATGAAGAATGAAGCTAACAAGCCCATTGTCAATGTCCTCAATGGAGTAGGGTTGAATCTAGTAGTGCTCCTTGGTGAAGGGCTCCACCTCTTACAAGATGGAGTGATTGTGGAGTTGAGAGCCCATGAGCACTGCACCCTCTGGGTGATTAGTGAGTAGCGGATTGATAATGAGTAGATGGCACTACAGAGAGAATCTTCCATCATTGCTATGACAGAGGTGACCAACCAGAACCAACGTATAATGTAGGTCATCGAGGAGGCATGCTGAATGGTCCTAGAGTTGGTTGTTCCTGAGGAAGAACCAGTCAAGGTACACGTCCTCAAGTTGGCCATGGGGATGCATGATGCTCATACAGAAATGGCAAGGGTTCAGTTGGAGTTAAACCTACAGATCACTGAGTTACAGTTGAAGGCCCAACTTCAACCCCACCAGAAGTAAAGGATTAGCGTGCAACCGCTATCACAGAGGCAATAGTGGCAGTTGAGAGTCAAGTAGAAAACTACATATAATGTTTTAAGCAGTCGTTCAAGGTCTTGACAATCTTGCAAGAGGACCCTAATGTACAGTCGCGCTCACACAGAGACTAGCGAAGCTGCAGGAGGCCAAGCAGTTGAAAAAACAGGTGGATGCAGCATTGCATAAGGAAGCAATGTTGAAGGCACAATTGAAGCCCTGGCTAGATGAGGCTTACATAGTGACAAACTCTATTGAATGAATACTTGTGACTCTTCAAGCAACTCAACAAAAGCTTCAGGCCCACAGTTCAGGAGTAGTGACCGAGCAAATGGTTGAAGACACGAAGCAGCCAGTTGCACAGTGCACTATCGAGGTTGCAGTCATACGGGTCGAGTTGGGATGTCTTCCCGCTAAGATCTCTACACCTGCCGAGTGACTCGAGGGTGAATCATGATGTTTGGTTGGGGAACTATTAGGAACGGGACCCCCCAACAAGAGTTTGGGGGCTAAAAGCCTGTGTTTTGGGTCAAATTTTGTAATAAAGTTGTAAAGTCTCCACATTTTGTGGTCGCAAAACACGAAGGTGTCATGTGTCATAAAGGGTTGACCACCCTTATTTTGTAAAGTAAAGTCGGCTGTAAAATATCTACCCATGGTTTTTGGACCATGGGATTGTATAAAATGAGCTAAGTAAGTAAGCTCTAAGTAGTCATACAGGTTGAGTTAGGAGGTCTTCACGCTAAAATATCTACACCTGCCAAGTGACTCGAGGGCGAGTCATGATGTTTATGTTGGGGGCTTGTTGGGAACGTGATTCCCCAGGAGATTTTTGGGGCTAAAAGCTAATGTTTTGGGTCAAATTTTGTAAGAAAGTTGTAAAGTCTCCAATTTTGTGGTCACGGAGAACAAAGGTGTCATGAGTCATAAAGGGTTGTCTGCCCTTATTTTGTAAAGTAAAGTCGGCTATAAAAGATCTACCCATGGTTTGTGGACCATGGGATTGTATAAAAAGATTTAAGTAAGTAAGTTCTAAGTAGTCTTAATGAGTCATAAGTTGTAGAAGAAGTCTTGAGTGATAAGGAGAGAAGTCTAAGTTTCAGGTTGTAGAGTAGGTAGAGGCCTTATAGCTGAGCGCACAGAGGCCTAGGGTAGAAGTCTGCATCTAAGTGCGCGAACCCCCGCAGTTGTGTGCATGGGGCGGATAGAGTCTGTAATCACATGAAGATATCAATAAAGAGAAGTATTGTGCAAATTATGTGTCCTTGTTTCTAGTTAATGCATCTTGCCATATTGTGTATGAATTTCATTTATAATGCTTATGTGATGCACGAATGTATGTAATTACATTGGATAAATGAACACAAATAAGGATATTTGTTTACGTGATGCTAACTATGATTATTTAATAAGATAAGTAAGATACTTAAGCTACTTTTGGAATCTGCACAACGCGCTACCCTAACAGTGTGAAAGTACCTGAACCGTAGCTTAGGGTTGTGCAAAGGTCAATTGTACCCCTTCGTGGAGGTACTAAAGGATGAAATAAAGGGATAGACAAACATATCCCTAGAGCTCAATGACCCGCGTGAAAGCAGGAACTGAAGGAATACACCAACATCACAACCATCTCAAGGTGCAAAAACTTGTTTCCAGCATCCCCCCATACTAATTTGGGTGATACTTTAGTCTGCGCTCTATGGGCTGATGTCGAAAGGGCCAGGAGTGTAGAGATTTGTTTGGCTAACTAACACTGAACCTAGGTCAGGACCCACCAAGCCAACATTTTGCCTTTCTTAGCAACACTTGATATCCCCAACTTGTACAAAATTACAAATTACCCCATATATCATAACTTACTTTGGTCGTCAATCTCGCATAAAATACCGACAGAAATCCCGAAGTTCAAAGGGAAACAAGGGGAGGATCCAGGTACACACACCATAACCTATCATCTATGGTGTGTTTCTAACTCCATGGTGGATGATAGTACGTATCTTTCTCCACACCCTTACTGGAAATGTAGCCAAGTGGTACATTCAGTTACCACGCATGTCAGCCAATACCTTTGGCACTCTAGCAATGGAATTCTTAAAGCACTTCTAGCTACCCATCTGCTATGAAACTGGGATAGAACTCCTCACTTCATTATGTCAAGATACCTCCACCCACATCTCTAATCATATACATGAATGGAGACATAGGCAAAGGTTAGTCAAAGCTCCCCTCCCAAACTATCTCTTAGTAGATTACTTTTGCAAGTCTCTACTCCCCCAAATCACTAAGGATGTCACCTTAAGTGGTGCAGTCACAGAATACCAATCCATTTGTCATGCCCAACACTTAGATCTGATTTATTCATAGTCTAGCACTCTATTCAACATAATTCTGAATGCCCCTTGCAACTCTAATGCTCCCACTACTCAGCAACCAGGAGTGCACACTGACGGGATTATCAGCACAAGCTCTGGGGCTACTATAAAACAAATCAGTGGTCACATTTCCCATATGTCAGTGGACCCCTCTATCAAATTGACTACTCTTCCTAGCACTGCGATAAACTCTGTGCAGTCTACACAAAAACCTGGTGGTAAGAACAAGAAGAATAAGAAAAATACCACTCATTCTGAAGAGCAGTTAACAAAGCATCAAAACCTAAAGTAGAAGGTTGTTTCACCCTCTAACGATGGAAAGGAAAAATAAGCCAGATTCCCTTGCAAAATTTGTGCCAAAGACCACATGACATTTCGTTGTCTTCATCTTCAGGAATGCACAGATTTTATTGCTAAAAAGGACATTGGAAGGACCCCTGTTGTCATGAAAAATCCTTTCCCCACTTAGAAGCAACAACACCTCATTACAAACCAATCCCAAACCCCGCAAGGGGGAAACGGCAGTTTGCAACATCCTTTATCTAGTGAAGGACCCTCTACCATTTACACCTTTGAAACAGTATATCTACAAACCAGAGAAAAATCTTATGGAGCTCTTGTCACTCATGCAAAGGAACCCTCCTTGAGCGAAAACCCACTGTTGCCTAATGATATTCACATCGAAAGGCCGGTTGCTAACCTTGTGATTCACCCCCCTAAAGGGGCACTTCAACACACAATGCACAATACATCTGCACATGCTTCCCAAAACTACAACATTGTAGAAGACTTGACGCAAGCGATGTCGGCTATGTTGGCGCTTGAAGTATTACAAACCTATCCAACACAAAGGAAAGCTCTGTTTTCAGCTATTGGTAGCATCAACCCTCAAGATTCCATGCTTAAATTTTCAACATGGAAAAATGTAAACCTCCCCTTTCTCACCAACTTGCATTTTAGGTGCAAAGCTTTTCTAAACAAAAAGGAATACATAAAAGTGTCATTGATGAAGTTTCTTCTACCTTCGTAATGTTGGCTTCATGTTGGCTCACTTTCGGTTCTTCAACCCTATCCCCGCCATTGAATTCCCTTAAATCTTTTGTCAACCACACTTTCATCCCAAAAGGTTACCTAGCTAGCTACCCCATCACATTGTATGGGAAAATAGTAACGGTGGACATCGAAGTCGTAGATAGAAAGCTCGACTATAATCTGTTTTTGGGTTGCATTTGGACTTACGCCATGGCTTCCACTGTGTCTAATGTCTTTCGCATCATCCTATTTCCATTGGATGGAATGGTAGTCACAGTGAACCAGTTATCCTTTTGCACCTCTGATTATTCCCATGTTACTAAGCGGCTTCGTACCCTTAGTGGGTGATGTACCTGACTCTTACATCAGTATTAGTACTGGTCTACTAAAGGGCTCTTCCCTGATGGGTTGTTTCCCTCTTCTGCTGCTAGTGATTCCAAAAATGGTCAATATGGTTTCATCCATTCATCATGGACTGATCCTTGGATCCTACCAGCCACTTCAGACATTGACACTTATGGAGAACAAATTCCACCGTCACTAGCTAAATTGGTGTACCAAGCCATTCAATCTACATCTGAGTCTTCGGTCACTTTGGTCATGACCAACGGTACCACTGCCCCTCCCATAATTTCTCCTTCTTTCAATCCCCTCAATCAACTCCTACCTACGGACGAAGATATTAGAGAGATCATGTGTTTAGAAGAGTAACCTTGGGAGGAATCACACCATCATGTTTCGATATCTTATTCGTACATGATACCTCTTCAAATCCTATCATCTGATGCACCTGAAATTGTTTCCTCACCATATACAACTATCCAAACTTCAGAATCAGAAGGAAACATGGGAAATATTTCAAAGACATTGCTCATCGATATTTCTATCATGACAGACATCGTAGAAAACATCCAGGTTGGAAAAGATTGCAATCCTGAGTAAATTTCAAGCTTCACCTACCTTTTTAAGGAGTTCCACGATGTATTCGCTTGGTCTTATGAGGACATTATTGACATATAGCCTTCTATTGTTGAGCATGAGATCAAGATATACAAGAATGCTAAACCTATCTGCTAAAGGCTTCGACCAGTCCACCCCTGCAAAATAACAACCATCAAGACTGAAGTGGAAAATTTGTTATGTGTTGGTTTCATCTATCTCGTTCCCTTAACATAATGGGTTTCTAATCTGGTTCTTGTCAATAAGAAATAAGGAACCATCCACGTATGTGTCGACTATCGAGACTTGAATGTTGTGTGTATGAAGGATAATTATCCGATACTCTTCATTGAACAAATGATCCACAACTACACCAGTTGTGAATCATTCTCATTCATGGATGGATTCTCAGGTTACAACTAGATTGGTATAAAACCCAAATATCGGCACAAAAACCGCCTTAATTTTCCCATGGGGAATCTTTGCCTATCGAAAACTCCCATTCAGTTTAAAGAATGCTAGAGAAACATTTCAAAGGGCCATGGACTATGCATTTCTTGATATCATACATATCATTCAAGCTTACTTGGATGACCTTCCATCCCATTCCAAGAAGTGAGTGCAACGCCTAATCATTTAGGAGCTATCTTTCTTAGGTGTCAGTTTTATAACATAGGTCTGAATCCACATAAATGCATTTTCTTTGTCGAGTCTGGATGCCTACTTGGATTCATTGTCTCCAATTACGGGATTAGGGTTGATCCCAATAAGGTAAAGGAAATTACTCAATTGCCCGAACCACAATCCATTTTGCAGCTCCAATGTTTGCAATGGAAAGCAAACTTTTTACGATAGTTCATCGTAAACTATGCCGAGTTGACGAAAGGCTTTATGCACCTACTTAAGAAGGGAGTTTTGTATTTGTGGGATGATCAAGATCAATGATCATTTGATGCCTTGAGAAAAGCACTTATATTAGCCCCACTCCTTAGCACTACCAATTATGAGCGCAGCTTTCTTCTATACCTGGTAGCCTCGTCATCCTCTCTAGGAATGGTCTTGGTTCAAACCCATGATGACTAGAGTGAACATGTGATATATTATCTATTGAAAGGCCTGGCTGGGCCTGAATTTAGATATTCACATGTGGAAAATTTGTCCTTGGCAGTTGTCTTTGCTATCAATGGCTTCCGACATTACATAGTGCTATGATAGACTACTATCATTTCCTTGGAGAACCCATGAGACACGTTTTTTCTCATTAAGTAATTCCTGGGAAATATTCAAAATCGATCATGATACTCCAACAATTTGATTTGGTTTTCACTATTGCCAAGGCAAAAAATTCCTTAGCCCTCGTTGAACTTTTTTCGGATCTTCCCATTATCGATCCTAACATGATAGCCCACGATCCTCTTCCAGATGAAACTATCTATCTTTTCAACACAACTGACCCTTGGTATGGTGACATTCTTTTCTACCTCTAAGAGCAATGTTTCCACCCTCATCTATCATAAGGTGACCATCATCACATCTGACACCAAGAGTGACACTATTTAGTGCTTACCGATATGTTATATTTCCACGGTGCGGATACAGTTCTTCTACATTGCCTCACTGATTAAGAGGTGAAACACATTTTAAATGATTGCCATGATGGGGAATGTGGTAGTCATCTTTCTAGCATATATTCTACTTGGAAAATTTGGCATGTAGGCTACTACTGGCTTACCTTGTTCAAAGATTGTATCAAGGCTATCCGGAAATTCCATCCTTGTCAAGTGTTTACAAAGAAAATTCGTGCTCCTCTGACCCTGTTGCACCCAGTTATATCTATCGACCCCTTTTCCAAATGGGGAATAGACTTCATAACATGCAATCTTGTTTCCTCTACTGGACACAACTATATTATTGTAGTTGTGGACTATTTCATGAAATGGGCCAAAGCCCTTCCCACCTTATGGGCCAATGGGGAAACTGTGGCATGATTCCTATTTAATCAGGTCATTTTTCACTTCGAGGTGCCCCACATGATCGTTACAGACCATGGGTTTCATTTTTAGAATCACATGATGTCTGACTTAACATTGGTGCTAGGTTTTTTCCAGGATCAATCATCCTCCTGCCACCCCCAAGCTAATGGTAAAGTAGATGTCGTCAATGGCGTCTTAAAAAACATGATCCGTAGGTTAGTAGGTGTCATGCGGAAAGAGTTAATCTTGCGGACAAAAAAAACCTCCCTAGAAGCCTAAGACTTTCTAGTGACAAACAAGACAATTAAGAGCAATCCTTCTCTAAACATGCATTTATCATACAAGAAATCAAGTGTTTTAGATCCTACCTGTAGTCCAACGCTGTTGTAGTAGTCCAGCTTCGTTGATCCGGATGAGCTCCTCCTTCACTTCTAAACCTGCATACACTAACAATCAAACGATTACATAACACCTGAATATCTCATAAAATAAAACATATTCAACATATAGACCAAGGAGTATATGAAATAACTCATTAATAACAAATTATTGAGAAGAATGGACTTATTTGTATTAATAGGAAACAAAGAAACCATTACAACCTGAGCCTTGGTGTTGTGCAAGTTCCTCCCAAGGTCCA
>APFE030207957.1:11987-26327 GCA_000404065.3 Pinus taeda
TTCCACTCACAGATGTGGGTGAAGGGTTCGCCGCTGCAATTCATTGTCGACAGTGGCAACCAAAAGAACCTTATTTCAACAGATGTCGTGAAGCGGTTGGGCCTATTTCCTACACCACACCCGTAGCTGTACAATATCGGGTGGCTTCATGAAGGACGAGATCTCAAAGTTTGTCAGCAGTGTTGCCTTCCCTACAGCATCAAACCATTCACAGACGAGGTATTGTGTGATGTTACACCTCTGGATGTTTGTGATGTATTATTAGGCCAACCATACTTGTGGAGGCGACATGCTGTGTATGAGTCAAGGCTTTGTGTTGTCATTATTTCTATGAGTAATTCATTATACAGGATACCAGAGGGAGCCCCACCTACTACCACCTCTTTGATCACTGCTAAGAAAGGCAGCAAGCTCATATCACAAACTAGGAAATTTATTTTCTGTCTGGTTCGCTCCCAAAGTAAGGGCAATATCGTTGCTACATCCATGACCCCCGCAAAGGGCTCCTCCGCGTAGCAGCAACAGCAAAGGGATACGGTCATGATAGAACATAGGAACAAATTCTCCTCACCCACAGGGGTACCACATAAGTTTCAAGTGGGAGACAAAGTTTGGTTACATCTGTAGAAAGAATGCCTTACAAGAGGCCATCAGAAGCTCTGACCACTCCGACATGGTCCTTACACCAGTACCAAGGCTATGGGAAACAATGCTTTGAAGCACAACATTCCTCCATTCCTTCACTTGCACCGAGTGTTCAATGTGGACCGTTGTCGACCATGCTTCCCACCATTTCTAGACACACCAGAGATTGCAAAATAGCTCACCAGCGACCCAGCTCAGCAGAAGCTTCCTCATCTCAGGGAGGAACTCAACGCAATGGGGACCATTGCTTCCTAAGGGGGGAGGAATGATCTAGGTGGATGTTGGTGGCCACCCACCTATCCCATTTGGACCCCCTAAATTGTAGCACAGTTTACTATTTTTAGCAGTTTTTCAGGTCCTGAACTTCCGGAGCCATTTTGAGGCCCTAAACGACGTTTTTTGGGAAACATGGGGGAAACATGCGTCCATGGACTGATGTTTCCCTTCCCAAAGTGGTATTTCTCAAATAGATCTTTCTAACGAGCTATCATACGCGTCAAACAGAGATCGTATGCCAAAGTTACGACCCTGGGAAATTGATGCACCAATTTACCCAAAACGGGGCCCACAATTTGGCGTTTCATCTTCTAGGGTTAGGTTTTGGAATGTGAAGGGTTTTCCATCATTTCTCAACAATAAATAGGCCTTGGAGCCTCATTGTAACATAGTTTTAGAATATTTTAGAGGCATGTAGCTACCACATCTCTTCTCAGAGATAAGCTACCATCGCCCTAGCCGGTTTATTTCCATTTTCTGGTTGTAAGCATATTTCGGTATTTTCCATTAATGAAATGAAGCATTATTTCCGCTACATCTTTGTGTATATGGTTATCACTGTATTTTATTGCATTCCTATTTAAATCTGGATCAATGTTGTACCACATATTGCCGAAAAGAACATGGCAAAGGAGATGTGGGATACTTTGACAACATTATATCAGGGTACTTCTGTGTAGTGGAAGATGCTATTAGAGAATTAACTGCGGTCATATCAGATGCAGATATGGGACCAACTTACTTCCATAGGGGCCAAGCCGGATCAAGAGTTCATGGTGAGGACTGCCCTCGATGCAGTCTCCGAGGAGTGGGAGATATTTGTCTAAAGCATTTTGGGCAGAGCTACTCTTCCTGGATGGGAAGAGATGTGGACAACTCTTCACCAAGAAGAGATCAGACGGTTGACCAAGATGAGAAATAGCAGCAAAGGAGGTCGAATCAAGAAAGAGGAGGAGGATGCGGCTTTGGCATCTACGGGATAGCAAGGGTAGAGGAAGAAGAAGGATATATCCAAGGTGAAGTGCTTCCATTGCGGGGAGTTGGGTCATTATGCATCCCAGTGTCCTAGGAAGAAGAACAAGGGAGAGGCTTTCGACTCCAAGGTAGCTCTTGCCAAGGCGGAGAAAGAAGTTGAAACTGATGATAATTGTGCGATGAGTGCTCATGCACCTCTAGATAAGAGGTGGGGTGACATCGAGCTGTAGTCAGGAGGACTACAAAAGATGAGGGGCAGGATCCTTAAGGTGCCCAAACTCTTGGATTATATCTGGCTACGGGAGCCCGAATTGACAGTAGCAAGATGACAAATGTCGAGAAGAAGCAAGATGCGATGGAGCAACAAGGTAGTGCTAGAGTGCAAAGGTATGTAGTAGCAGAGTGGTGGCCGCAACAGTGCGAGAGGCACACACATGGTTGCAGGAGTGCGAGCGGCACAGAGATGGTTACAGTAGTGTGAGAGGCACAGTGGTGGTTACAGCAGCGTAGAGGTAGCAAAGGAAGCATAGGATAGCAGCAGAAGTAGCTTCAGCATCAGGGGGCTTCCAGACTAACAAGGATGTCAAAATTTGGGTATGGGCAGCATGGGCAGCATGTTGAGAGGGATCTGTAGTACATATGTAGCAATGGAAATGGCAGAGCCATGGGCAACCGTACAGGGAGTATCAGTGCAGTGGCTGTTGAGAGCCAAGCCAAGCATTAGCACAGGTGCCATTGCGGAAGGATCAGTGTGATGTTCAGTGGTGGAGCATTACTAGAGCACATTCATCACTAAGAGGGAGTGTTGATTTGTGCTAGCATCAGATGTGCTCTAGCCATGAAAATTGGTGGAGAGGCTAAAGCACATGAGAACTCCAAGACCCAGAAACGGTTTGGGGAAATTGCACTTAGTTAGAAAGATATTAAAATAATTAATATTTTTTAAATGGAGTTCCTAAGTCTAAACTTAGGAAAATTAAAATATTAATGGGTATTAATATAACACTGGGTGAGAATGTTCTAAATGACATGGATCTAGCCAAATTTAATCTTATTCATTGATTAGGGACTTAATCTCGATCGTTGAAGACTCAATAGGAAAAGTATAAGAGGAGGCTTGAGGGTCAGTTGGAGACACACCAAGATTGATCAATCAGTTCGATTTTCTGGAGTGGGGCTTGCTGAGAAAATTTGAAGAAGTGATCTATTGCAGTGAGGGGCAATGAGTACATAGTAGGGAGGTAGAGATAGTTCCAGAGGATCGGCGCAGTGACAGAAGAGGCTAACGCATAGGTATCTAGAGCTATGCAAAGGCAGCAGGAGCCACGAAGAGGTAGCTAGAGATTACGCAGAGGCTGAGGGGCCTGCGTGGGTGACGCAGAAGGCCATAGAGTTGACACTAAGAGTCAAAAGGCTAATGCAGGGGCTTCAAGAGTGACATTGAGTCTAGCAGGGCTCACGCAGAGCCTAGGAGAAGCACCGAAAGGATTTTCGTGGGGCAAACTAGAGCTGAGAAGCTGAATATCTGTCTCTGAGAAGAGTTATTACTATCGTGTAACAATCCCTATTGGGTAATCCAATTCGGCACCTTAGATGTACTCAAGAAATCTGCATAATAATAAAACCCTCAGAACTGTTGCACCAGTTTTCTCGCATTGGGTTTTTCGGGGACAATTGTCCAAAAAAAACAGTGTCCCTTGTATGTTTGTCTTAGTATTTTTCAGTTGCTAATCTGTATATGAGTTAAGGTTGCATTTGTGTTTATTTCAGTATTTATAGTCATATAAATAACTTGTTAATGTAATAAACAAGTAGGAGAAATGAAATAGATAATGGAATAGGGATTTCTAATGTGTCAGACTTAGAAATTTCAGCACTAACCTTTGCAATTTGAGCCTATGGAGAGAGGAGGTGCTTGTCACTGCCCAAGAGGAGGAGATTTACCAGTTTTGTTTCGTGGATTTGTGGTGGCAGAGGAACTGAGTGACTGATTAGTTTATGACATGTAGATGACTCATGATCATGATCTACATTTACTATATTTTTTGTTGATATTTTGACTCTTGACACTGAGTCAGGACTCAGGATTAAGGACTTGTTTCACTGTTGATATGTGACATAGCTCTAGATTTCTTATACATCTTATATATTAGTTTTCTTTTCATATTTATGTGCCAATGCATTTATTTGATGTTGTGGATACTTTATATGTTATTTTTTTAAAATAAATATTTTGGTAGATTTTAAATTTTGCCGAGTTTTTGTCGATTTTTTCAAAAACCTCTCGACTTTAATGACCCTTTCAATTTTTCGACCCTTGTCAATTTATTCCTGAGGTTGAATTTTTCCACATTGTTCCATACAATACCCTGTCTGGTGGCTTGGCAATGCCACCTCCTCCTACCAACTCATGCCAAAGGAGGCTAATCATCATACAATCCCATGTATGCCCAACATGCCATGACAACTCATGAAATATTCCTACCCCCCTGTCAATCCATCTTGTCAAGAACTCTGAAGGGGATATGAAAAGGTGTGTGCACCCAACCATAAAGTCCATCACGTGGCTACTACCATCACTTACCGACTACACGATGTGATGGAGAATCCCTCCTAGATCCCAACAACAGTCTGCCTCTCAAGCCCCTTGTTGAAAAGTTTAACTAGGTTCGGTCTTATAATGATATGTAATTGTGAATGTAAGAGATGTAAAGAAGAAAAAAAAAATTATTGTAAATGCATGCATCATGGATTTCATGAGCAAGAGATTTTATTTTTAGTTGAGGCTCCCATTGAGAGCCCTTAGGGATATTGTCATCTAGTCATAAAAGTCTAAAGAGTTATTGTCATGTAATGAAGGCATGCTACACATTGTAAAGAGTCATACTTGTTTTTGTAACTAACCCTCCAAGACCTTGTCACTAGCCCTTTCTCAAGTCGGCCTACTCTAAAGGTCATGTCAGCCTAAACAATCATAAACCATACCCATGCTCGACCTCATTTGAAGGCAAGCAATTTAGTGAAGAAAGTCTATCATCATAATTGTGCAAATCATCTAAGGACCCTAAAGGGCAGCGAGAGACAAAGGAAAGATAACGAAAGGAAGTGACATCATTGGAGGACTGGTTTTGGGCCAAATTACCATCACATTGCAGGTTTGAAGTTTGGCAAGGATATACCGAAGTTTGCAGTCATACAAGGGTGATCAAGTTTGGGAAACAACTTTGCTCAAGGAAGCCGAGTGAGGAAGAGAAAGGAGTCTCCCTTTTGAGGAGACTATTCAACGAGCAAAATATCATCTAGGGTTTCGGTTGTAGGGTTACAAACCTTCAAGAAGAAGTCAAGAATCTAAAGGAAGTCAACAAGAGGAAGAGCAGCATTGAAGAAGAGGCTAGTGACTTAGTCTTGGGAGGACTCTAGTGTCAAGGGTCTTTGTCATGGTCTTGGTATTCATTAATTGAAGGTATTATTGACCACTACAGTTGCACATGATGATTATATGAAGACTACATGCCCAAGGATGATCTAGAGGAAACTTGTACAATCAAGTATTGTCATTCAACAAAGTTTTTTAACTCTACTTCTATCTTTTCATCATCTTTCTTGTACTCAGATTCCATACCCTACGGGGAATTGTATTAAGTGATACAAGTAATGATGAGTTTTGATTCTGTAATAGGTCTAGGATGTTGGGACTCGATCAACAAACGAGTACACCTTGGAGTGTTTTTTTAATCTGGTTAATTATCCCTTCTTTTTCAGAGGTGGATAATTTTCTAGGTTTTTTCACTCATGTTTTACCCCAAAGCCGGGGTGACAGTTTGAAGATTGAGCCCCTGACACATCTTAGTGTCTAGAGTCAATGTTTATAAACATACTTGATCACACAAAAAATTTCGTGGAATTTGGTTAGGTCTAGGTAGTCATTTTTTAATTTTTTAGATTTCCCACAAGTCAAAAATTGCAAATAAAATTGTATTTAAATTGTAATAAGTGTAGTCTAGAGAATTTGTATGGGGTATGAGTTATCAAAATTACACCTCTCACCCTCAACTTTCTACTATGACACACTTTGAAGGGCTAATAATGTGTTTTGGACCCTCAAAATCCACTTTTCCTAAGTTTAGTGGGAAATCTGGCAATTAATTAAGCCAGAAATTCAATAAATGGAGAAAAATAAATATCCACACATGTTAAATGTTGTGGAAATGAAGTGGAAAATTATGGTGGAGTTAAAGTGAAGCGCCAAGGTGATGTGGATTCCTAAAATCAAGGAAAGTACATGTGCTAAAATAAAATCGAATTTTTAGCATTAAATGAAAACGCTGCTTGGAAATTCGAATTTGTGAAGCTAATGCACATTTGGGAGGATTTAGGAGAATATTTGGTGGAGGATTTTGTGGGAAATTGTCCCCACATGGATTACCACCCATATACACTTGTTACTCCACCATAAAATTTGAATTTGGCACATAAGGGGAGAAGAAAATGATGTCCACTTGCCAAAATTCGATTTTTACACTTGGCATTGGAGCTCCATTCAACAAATTCGAATTTCTCTTTGGGATTGTCACCTCATGCCACTTGTTTAATCACTTCTACATTGAGATTGGCCCTAATGCCATTTGTCATTGGTATTCTTCATCGGGATTTGCTCTCAACTCTCTATATAATAGAGCCATGGGCTCTCACATTGGATCATATTGTTACTAGCTATTGTGCTTGTGGAAGCGTTGCTACCTTGTACACTTTTAGAAATATCAATAAAGACTTTGGGGTTTCATTCATGAGGTGTTCCTCCTTTTCGAGTGTGATAAATTGTTGAGCATTGGTATATTTCCTTTTACTCATGCTTTGATCTAATTTGCTTCCATATGCTCTTGTAGATTTGTTAATGTAGAGCTATCTTGCATTGACATCTGATTTAGAAGTATGCTCTAGGTATCGAATGCTCTAGTTGGTTTTAAATAAATCTCTAGAGTTTCTTATCATTGTTTATTGCTAAATCGATATGGAACTAATTATTGATTGAAGTTTTGTGGAGGGAACATTTTTTTGGGATTACAGAATCAAGCATGAGGGGAAGTCTTTGGAGAGACCAACCCCCTCTTGATATATTCTTAAAGAAGCTCTCATTTGTTCTTTGAACCTTCATAGTATTACCTTACAAAGTGGTTTTGCAGGGATTCCGACACATAGCTTGTACACAAGCCAAGAACTTCTAAATTTAAATCTTTTTAAAAAAAACAATGTACTTCATTTCTTTCATTTGCTATCTAAGAGCTTAAAGATGGCTAAGCAAAGACGAGAGTTTACTCTCACTCTTTAGCTTAGCCTTTTGTAAATTATAATTCTACATATACATTTGATCTTTCTGATTTTTCTATTAATACTTAACTTATTTTGCAGCCAGTGTTTGGATTGTTTGCTAACCCCTGTGTGGCAGATTTTGAAGAGCAACTTCCCGCAACATCTAACAAGTGTTTGCAGGACCTTTGGCAAGTGTTGGGGGTTCGATTTCCAAAGATGTTGTGAGCCCTTTTGAGGCTTATTTTGGATAAGTTGAGTTCACTAGAGGGCTGCCCATTTTCCTCTCTAAGCCATAGGCATTTGGAGGAAACTCACAACTTGTTTCCCTTGCATAGGTTTTGCGAGATCTTGTTAATACTTTCTCAAGAAAAGAGGTATAGTGTCCAAGTTTCAAGCAATTATTGTAAGGACTCTCATTGAAGTATAGTTGAGAACTTTGAAGGGCCCTCTTCTCATTGTAATGTTAATAAAATATCTAACCTGCTTGTGGGAGCTTGGGATTTCTCCCATGATATCCTATCTCCTCATTTAGAGAGAGGCTTCTCTTGGGTGGATTGACATTTGCATGGTTTAAGCTTTCATACTTCATTCACTTACATGCATGCTTTCACTAGGAATTAACACAACCTCACTATTGCATTTCATTAAGTTAAAGTTTGTTACAATTTCATTTGAGCTTTGCATTTTCTTTCTCATTGTTGCTTGGAGCTACAAACTTACACTTTACTTTGAGCAATTCATCATTTACATGCAAGCATTTTATATTCTTAACAAATTTTGATTCATTTCCATTTAACTTGGTAAATTGTTTCATGAGCACCTGAGTACATGCTTCAATATTATGCTACATTGTTATCTTGAATATTGGAGCAATTTATTGTCATTGTATATTTGAAACAAATTTTACTTTCAAGCAAATTAATTGTATCATTTTAATTCATTGATGAAACACATGCACCACTTGTAAGCTAATTTTATTCCTCCAACTGAAGTTTTAATTGCAACTTATGTTGAACACTATTTCATTTTCAAGCATTGCAAATCAATCTCTTTGAAGCATTTG
This sequence comes from Pinus taeda, assembly GCA_000404065.3. Classification (NCBI taxonomy): domain Eukaryota; kingdom Viridiplantae; phylum Streptophyta; class Pinopsida; order Pinales; family Pinaceae; genus Pinus; species Pinus taeda. Next base: position 20,257 of record APFE030207957.1, read on the forward strand.
CATGTATCATTATTTTAATTTGGGGAATTAACACAATTTGCATTTTATCTAGGCATTTTAGTGTAAGAAGGCCCCAAGCCTCATTAAAATTTTACCTCCAACATAAGTTGGTTGAAATAGACATCTTAAGGATCCTCTACTCCTCTATTGACTCCTCACTGTGAGATCCATATCATTGGGCGAGGGTGAGGTCTGAAGATTGAAGAGTTAAATTGTAATCTTATTGTAGAGCTAATTAATAAAATTAACCAAGAGAAATTTCCATTACATTTACTTTACTTGTCTCTTGATGGTTTGAGTTTTTATATGCAAAGTCTATTTCAGAAGCAAGTATTGTAATCATTTCAAACAAGTGTTTTATTTTGATGTTTCAAGTCTAATTGCATATTGATGTTTTCATTTAGCACTTCCTTTCTTTTACATTTCCAAGTTAATTACTAATTTTTGAGTTTTGGCAAGATATGTTTCACATGTTTTGATTTATAAAGTTGATTATCTCAAAAGCATTTTGTATCTTACATATCTTATGCTAACAATTCTTATTTACATTTCAGGGTTACTTTGTTTTCTCCTTTGAAAGCATTGCATTTTACTTTGAGCAAATATATCTTTAAATTGTTGAACAAATTCCTTATAAGGCACTGGTTTTATGGTTTTTAATCATTCTAATGATTGGCATTGTTATTTCAAGTTGCTCACTTCATATTTGCCCAGAAACACTTAAAAATAAACCATTTTCACTAGAACACTCTCCTAAAAACTCACATCTTTTAACTTAACTTTTCATTAGGGACCACCCCCCTTAGCTAACCTAGGAGATAACTCAAATGGAGAGAGACGGGATTAGTGTGATAGCCCCTTCTCTGAGTTCCCTACCACCAACCACACCTTGTGGGGTTGAGGGCTTTTCTCAATGACTTGTAGGTAAGTGTAGGCAGCAGGGTCAACATCTTTGGCGCCGTTGCCAGGGACAAGCTTTCTTGTACTTGGGAAAAGTTGACTAACCTTTTGGTTTTAGCATTTTGAACTTTAGATTTAGATTCTTGCTCAAGTGGTGACTCCACTCAATCCAAATTTTGCGAGAGTCTCTACTAGGAGAAATTCAAGTGGTATAGTTAGCCCCTCTCCTGATCCTGAAAGGGTTTTTAGAGAGAGGTTGAATAGACTTTCTCATAGTAGAGCTCTTGCTAGTCTTGGGCAAGAGGCTATTTCTGATATTCATTTGCTTTTTCAAGAACAAGTAGAGGCCTAGCATCATGAATGATCTTTTTTCTCCTTGTGACTTCACTAACATAAATGGCTATCCTCACAATATCAAGGGTATTGAAAAGTTGGCCTTCCTTTCAAGGTAACAATGCCATTAGTGCTACATCACATGTGAAAAACTTTAATGTTTGTATCTTTAAATGGTGTAACACTACTAATTATGAGGATGTGAAGATGAGGCTTTTTGTTTTATCTTTAGAAGAGGATGCTCTTGATTGGCTCATTGAGCAACCTACTAACTCGTATAACTCTTTACAAGCCATTCTGACTGCATTTTTAGAAAAGTTTGGAGAGAACAAGGAAAATAGGCATTTGATCAATGCCATTAGCAACATGAAGAAAAATGAGAATGAGACCACGGAGGAGTTTAACAAGAGATTCAATGAATTAGTAAAAAGCATGCTTGCTACTATTAAACCTCCTGATTAATTTCTTTTATGCTCATATCTAGATGCTTTTGGGGTTGACACAGCCTATGAGTTGAGGAGGAAGGAGCCTACGAATCGAAGTGTAGCTTAATCTGAAGCCTTGAAGATAGAAAGGGCTAGAAGGCAATCAGGAAAATCTGAAATTCCTGGTTTCAATAGAGGGCCATCAAAATCAAATGATTCCAAAGGCAAGGCCAAGGAAGAGACTACACATGATCCTATTAAAGAATTAACTCAACTCATCAAGAGCATGGAAGCAAATCACATTAAAGAAATTCAAGCCATGCAAAATAGGATGATGGCCATGGAAAGATCACAAGTGCAAAGATTCCAACCTAGGCCAAATGATAGATGGCAAAAGAATAAAGCCCCTCAATAGGAGCATAGGCTTCCAAATCCATTGGAATCCAACAACATGGTAGATCAAATTCCCCCTTTTTGTAGGCCATGTAATCAGTTCCATGAAGAAGCCACATGCCCATATGTGAAGAGAATCATGGAAAGTGGCATGTTAGGAGATGAACATGTAGGGACACCTATTCAAATCAATATGTTCTCCATGGAGGATCAGATACACACCATTGAGAGAAATCAAGAGATTGACCATATGCTTTATAATCTTGGGGTTTACAATATGATTGCAAATTTTGATGAGGTCACTAAGATCTTTGGGGAAAAACCTACATCTAGACAGATTCTTGCTATGGCAAAACACAAAGAGATGACTTATCAGAGAAGGGATATCCAAGACCAGAATAATCACAGAAATTTTTCTCCTCCTACTTTAAAATTGAATTTTGACTTAGGCAATTGGTTGAATAATGCAAAGGTTTCTATTACAGTGATAGAACTTTTAAAGATACCATCTCAAAGGTCCAAGTTACTAAGTGCCATTGAGGTTACTCAAAGGGAAGAAAAGCCTAGTGACGAACCAGAAGATGAGGAAATTGTATTGAAAAGTATGAACTGTTATGTGGGGAATGAAGATCATCTACCATTTTATGTTTCTTTGATAGTGAATGATCGTCGTTTACACAACTTCATGCTTGATTCAAGGGCTTCATCAAATGTTATGACCAAGAAAGTCATGGAGCAACTGAATTTAAGGGTTTCTAGGCCCTATCACAACATATGTTCAATGGATTCTAAAAGAGTTGAAGTGTGTGGGATAATTAAAGATTTACAGGTTTTCCTAGCTGCATACACAGATAGAATAATGACTATGCAGGACCTTTGGCAAGTGTTGGGGGTTCGATTTCCAAGGATGTCGTGAGCCCTTTTGAGGCTTATTTTGGCCAAGTCAAGTTCACTAGAGGGCTGCCCATTTTCCTCTCTAAGTCGTGGGCATTTGGAGGAAACTCACACCTTGTTTCCCTTGCATAAGTTTTGTGAGATATTGTCACTACTTTCTCAAGAAAAGAGGTCTATTGTCCAAGTTTCAAGCAATTATTGTGAGGACTCTCCTTGAAGTATAGTTGAGAACTTTGAAAGGTCCTCTTCTCATTGTAATATTAATAAAAGACCTAACTTGCTTGTGGGAGCTTGGGATTTCTCCCATGATATCCTATCTCCCCATTTAGAGAGAGGTTTCTCTTGGGTGCATTGACATTTGCATGGTTTAAGCTTTCATACTTCATTCACTTACATGCATGCTTTAATTCGGAATTAAGACAACCTCACTATTGCATTTCATTAAGTTAAAGTTTTTTACAATTTCATTTGAGCTTTGCATTTTCTTTCTCATTGTGGCTTGGAGGTACAAACTTACACGTTATTTTGAGCAATTCATCCTTTACATGCAAGCATTTTATATTCTTAACAAACTTTGATTCATTTCCAATTACCTTGGTAAATTGTTTCATGAGCACCTAAATACATGCTTCAATTTTATGCTACATTGTTATCATGAATATTGGAGCAATTTATTGTCATTGTTTATTTGAAACAAATTTTACTTTCAAGCAAATTACCTGTATCATTTTAGTTCATTGATGAAACACATGTAACACTTGTAAGCTAATTTTATTCCTCCAATTGAAGTTATAATTGCAACTTATGTTGAACAATATTTCATTTTCAAGCATGTATCATTATTTTAATTTGGGGAATTAACACAATTTGCATTTCATCTAAGCATTTTAGTGTAGGAAGGCCCCAAGCCTCATTAAAATTTTACCTCCAACATAAATTGGTTGGAGTAGACATCTTAGGAATCCTCTACTCCTCTATTGACTCCTCACTGTGAGATCCATATCATTGGGCAAGGGTGAGGTCTGAAGATTGAAGAGTTAAATTGTAATCTTATTGTAGAGCTAATTAATAAGATTAACCAAGAGCACTTTCCATTACATTTACTTTACTTGTCTCTTGATGGTTTGAGTTTTCATATGCAAAGTCTATTCCAGAAGCAAGCATTGTAATCATTTCAAACAAATGTTTTCTTTTCTGTTTCAAGTCTAATTTCATATTGATGTCTTGGTTTAGCACTTCCTTTCTTTTACATTTCCAAGTTAATTACTAATTTTTGGGTTTTGGCAAGATATGTTTCACATGTTTTGATTTATAAATTTGATTATCTCAAAAGCATTTTGTATCTTACATATCTTGTGCTAGCAATTCTTATTTACATTTCAGGGTTACTTTGTTTTCTCCTTTGAAAACATTTCATTTTACTTTTGAGCAAATATATCTTTAAATTGTTGAGAAAATTCCTTATAAGGCACTGGTTTTATGGGTTTTAATCATATTAATGATTGGCATTGTTATTTCAAGTTGCTCACTTCATATTTGCCCATAAATCCTTAAAAGTAGTCCATTTTCACTATAACACTCTCCTAGAAACTCACATATTTTAACTTAACTTTTCATTAGGGACCACCCCCCTTAGCTAACCTAGGAGACAGCTCAAACAGAGAGAGTCGGGATTAGTGTGACATCGCCTTCTCTGAGTTCCCTGCCACCAACCACACCTTGTGGGGTTGAAGGCTTTTCTCACTGACTTGTAGGTAGGTGTAGGCAACAAGGTCAACAGGTACTATAAGAATAATTTCGTTTGGGCTTTCCTCTCAAAGAGTGAGAGGTTTTGACCCTAGCTGAAAAGCCTCTACACTGTGTCTCTTATCTCTTTATTGTTCATGATATGGTAATTGTCTTGAGGAAAATAACACAATAATAACTCAAGAAGAGAAGATACTAATCATGAAGTGAAAAGACTATCACAATCAATTATCATAAGTAAAGAAATCACCTATCTATTGATGACCTAGATTTCTCAACACCCCTATGGTAATCCACAGCCTTTGTTGAAATGTGGCCATGGATTCATCTAACCATCTAGCCAACTCCACTAAATACCAACTCAATATCTCTCACCATCCAACCCCGAGAGAGGGATCGAATGCACAAACAACCATACATGGAGCAAGTCCTCCACCTTGCGAATGTTGCACCCTGCGCAACTCATGTCACCTCATTTCGCTAGTCTTGCCAATCCATGTGATCTGCCTAGGTAACGCGGCCTCTCTCTCACCAACATGCATAGGTGTCCCAACAATGCTACAAGCCCCATCGATGTATTCCAAAAGAGGATTGTCATCTGAAAATACGACAACTTTGTTGGCCGCCAATGCACCTGACTGCTCCTCATCGATTGTTGACTCAAAGGATGGTTGCTCATCCTCCTCCACCGTGGGCTTAACATGCGCCACTAAATGCCCTCCACAGATAGCTCATCATGCATAATAAGGTACACCCTCAACAATCAACGATAGGTAGCTACCATCTAGAAACTTTGTCTCGACTTTGGATAGCGTTGTGCCTACTGAACTTCTACAAAATTAGATGTAGGCTCTCCACACTAACTCCAACCAAAGCTAGAAATATCTCATGGACTCCAATTGGTGGAAATGGTCCAAGGGTAAAGTGTGCCCTCCTCCAATAATTTATGTTGTTGGCTGCTAAATAGAACTAGGAATTTTGCCCTCATAAGTGCTTAGAAAATTCTGTAAAATTAATCCTAGCCTCCTCTCACCAAACCCACAAAAAACCAGAAAGGGTTTGGGATGAATCCAACATGCCCCGCTAACCCCCAAGAAGTGTGTGTGGCTCCAACTGGTTGGAAAACACCCTTTAGAAAGAATCCTATAGTAGGAGGCCAAATCAATTACTAGAAAATCTCCTCCAACCCTTCAATTCACTCCTCCAAACCTCCTTGGTTCTCCTTAGCCCGAACTCTCCAAAGCTCCCTATTAAAATGTTTGTGCAATCTTTGACTAGAAACCCATACGCAAGCCCTAAAATAGATAAATTCAGCCCTCTAGAATGCAACAATCTTAGCCTTGCAAATCACCAAGGAAAAATTGGTCCTCCCTATGGATA
>APFE030207971.1:18818-32098 GCA_000404065.3 Pinus taeda
GCCTTAATATTGTAATAGGTTTTTCAGTTTTTGTTTTTATGCAAATAAAATCCATGCCCAATGGAACACTAGGAGATAGGTTTGTTTTGATTGATTACTGGAAAGGCAATAGTTTGCAGTTCTTGAAACCTCACAGGGAGGCTTTCATCCCCAAAAGGAGCCAGTGTTAGCCCTGAGGTGCAGCGCTACTATTTTGAAGGCTAAAGGAGGGAATTTGTCTGTTTTTCTGTCTTGGAGAGGTTCCCACATGAGCCATCACTGTAATTTCCTCACTCTTCCACTCCCATTCTCATTTGCTCATATCCTAACCCAACCCTCACATCCTAACAAAACCCACTTTCGCCTTGGCCCTACGTAAATTAACCCATTTTTACCCCGGAAACCTTACCTTTTCTCTCATACGCACCCTTTGCATGTTTCTCGAGGTCATCCCGTACCTCCGTGTCCCCCTGCTGTCGATCTTCCCACTAATTCGATGGCCTGCACTTCACCTGACCAAGGTTACATGCTTGATTAATCATCACCGTTAGATCATTCCCCCCAGATCTAACAGCTGTCGTGCATGTCGTGTGGGCAACAAGCGAGAGGGATACCCACCCGATAAAGGCCATTTCCTCCCTCTCCTCTGCTACTACGTGGTGCCCGATGAATGGAATCAGGCGGGCTTCGGCCTTTACCGCTTACCGCCCAATGACCGCCCAATGAAAACCATTTCTCGCTTGGGTAAAACCGCTCCCAAGCGCTATCTTTCAAGCATCTCCTCCGCCTGATAGCTATTTCAATCTGCTCATCTGAGATCTAATGGCTTGGACTCATTCTGCTCCCGCCACGACTTCAGGCCTCCTGAGTTTGATCTCCTCTGTCCATTTCCCTTGATCTGATGGCCCTCATTCACCATCACCATAGTCCACCCTTCGCTGCCTGACCACCATCTTGACCATCGATCCATCCCATCCAACGACCCATATGCCCCGTACCCCACTTCCCATCAGTCACCCAGGGAGAAAAGTTGTTGGCTCTGTCAGTCTTTGTGACAGTCAGACAATTGAACTGAAATAACAGAATCCATGGCCAAAAGGGGTAAAAACAATAGCGCGATGCAGCTGAATTAACAGAAATGATCGTGGAACATCACAACACGCGTGAGCCACCTGACAGTGCGGTGAAATGACTAGAATTTGATTACTGTGTTTGTTTGAAACAGAGCCCCTGTGCTCATGCTTGTCTAATTATGGCATCAAGTAGTTAGAAGCCAGAGGGGATAGATTAAGACATCTCGAGTCCTAGAGAGCCCGAGAGCATTGTAAAAAGCCTATAAATGGCTGCAAGTTAGAAGGAATAAAGGTTCAACTTTTGGAGACTGTGGATACTCTATTCCTCGCAGCATCTCATCTTCATTCCAGTAATACAAGCTTATTTTGCTGTTACATGTTCATTTTCCATCTTCTCCTCTATTCTAAGCTTGCACTTGAATAGGTTATTCATGTTTTCTTCTATGTATAATACCAAGTAACTATCATCTTATCTCTGCATTGATAAATTAGATTTGTAAGCTTCATTTACTTCTGTAGCTAGCCATTCATATATGTTTATGTATGCATCTGCTGGTACAGTTAGTATTCTCCATCTATCCATTCAATCTATAAACTATTGAGCATTAGTGGTCTAAAGCCTTGTCAAGTTGAGGGTGTTCATGCATGTATGGAGTGAAAATGGATTTGAAACAATCATCTGACTTGATCGAAACTTTAATCCATTCCAATAGTTCAGAGAACAATATTGAAGATTTATATGTTACGAGGCATCTCCAAGCTACAACCTAGGAGAGTTTCCTGGAGTGACAACAGTACCTCTATCCCACTAATAGTGGATCTAATCCCTTGGAGAATAGATCCATAAATTCTCATCCTTCGCCTATAGATCCATTACATGTATGGGTTTTGAGGGAGGATTGTTGGAAGTAGGTTTATGCAGTTGAGATTAGGTTGGAAGGCTTGTCTTGCAAGGGAGAGGGTTGGAGATTGCAGAAAGGGCTTACTATATCAAGGCTACATGGTTGTAAGGCTTTTCTCTAGTTTTATGAATATAAGCAATTGTTCTTTCTTAGTTAAACCTCTATTGATTTGATTTGCAAGATTCCTTGATCACCTACATGAGTTTTGGTTGCATAATTGATTAGTTTGCATTGTATAATTGGTTAATTAGTTCATTAAATCTTTGATTATATCTAGTATGCTTTGATCTCTTATTTTGTCTATGTCTTTGCAGATCTCTTTCAAAACAATGCAGAGAAGATGTTGGGAGTGATGAGAGGATATTTCAAGCATCAAAAAGCATGTGATAAAAATATGTTAGGGACTTCATCAATTGGTTCGCTAAATCGGTAAGAGGCCTCTTTTATTTTATTGTTTTCAAACAATCATAACTTAGAGAAAAGTAGCAATTACTGTGTGTTTGTTACTAGGGTTCTTAGAAGCCTAGGGATATCACTCTTGTCTACAAGAGGGATTTGTCCTCATAATAGAGGGAGATTGTCAATGTTCCTCTAGAGTTCAATGTGGAGCAACATGAGTGTGCAAGGGGTGCACTCTTGGAAAATATGCCAAGGCTACTTTTCCTAGCAGGGAAAATAGGTCGAAGGGGATCTTGGGTCTAGTGCATACAAATGTGTGTTGTTCAATGTTAGTAGCATCATTGAGGGGTGCTAGATATTATGTAACATTCATTGATGATTTTTCTAGGAGGACATGGATCTTCTTTATAAGGACCAAGGATGATATTTTTAATCGCTTCCGAGGGTTCGAGGTTCTTGTGGAAAATCAAACAAGCAAGAGGATCAAAGTCTTGAGGCTTGACAATGGGGGTGAGTATACCTCCAAAATATTTCTGCAAGGAGGTAGAGATCAAGAGGGAGTTGACAATGTTGTACAATCCATAACAAAATGGGGTTGCCAAAAGGAAGAATCAATCCATAGTTGGATTTATCAAGGTGATGATTTATGACTAGGATCTTCCCATGTTCCTTTGGGTGGAGGCATGTAATACGATGATATATGAGAAAAAAAATATTCTCATAAGGTTTTGGGAGAAAATATTGTAAAAGAATCTTTCTTTGGAGTTAATATGAATATTGAGAACTTTCTCATTTTTGGTTATCAAATGTATGTCTATATACCAATAGAGAAGCGAACGATGTGAGCCCTCATGGGAGAAGGGCCTAGTTGTGGGCTATAGTGAGACCTCAGAGGTGAGTCAGGATATCAAATTTGAGGAGGGATTGAAATTAAATAAGTCACATGAATCCCTTCCAGAGATAGAAGACAAGGAGCAAGTGGGTTCGAAGATTGGGGAAATTTCATTTCCACCCACTTTAGGGACTTGGTCTTTAGGTTAGGAGTTGTAGGCTCCTTCTAGCTCTCTCAAGAGGATGCCTTGATGGTTAGAACACATGTTAAGGGACACTTAGGAGCATGTGGAGGCTCTTAGGAGTACATGAATGTAGAGTAGGCCGTCAAGGAATTTTCCTAGCAATATGGCTCCCATGAGTCGCATCATTGATTATGAGCCTACTAGTTTTGAAGAAGTAGAAGGCCAATAGGTTTGGAGGGATGCTAGGATAGAGAAGCATCATTCCATTATGAAGAATTATGTGTAGGATATAGTTACGAGACTATAGGGCAAGTTGGTGGTGAGATCCAGGTGGATCTTCAATATCAAGCATGTAACTGATGTCAACATAGATAAATACAAAGCGAGGTTTATGGCGAGAGGGTTTTCCTAGAACGAGGGAGTGGACTATGAGGATATTTTTTCTCAAATGTCCAAGTATACTTCCATTCAAGTTGTCATATCAATTGCCTCAGTCATGGGGTGGACGATACATCAAATGTATGTGAAGACGACATTCCTCAATGGAATTATTGAGGAAGTTTACATTGAGCAGCCTAAGGATTTTGAGATACGTGGGATGGATTCTCATGTATGCAGGCTTAGGAAGGCCTTGTATGAACTCAAGAATACATCGAGGGCATGGTACTCTAGGATTGATGGGTACTTGTTGAGCATGGGATTCACCAAGAGTGAAGCGAATCCCATCTTGTGTTTCATACTTGTGGAGAGTGATCCACTTAACTTGGTACTATGTGTTGATGACCCATTTCTCCTAGGTACAAAGAAGCTTATTTGATATGTTCATGAAGGATTTGGCTTTAGAGTTTGAAATGAAGGACATAGAATTGATGCATTACTTCTTAGGGTTGGATGTGTGGCAATAGCTAGGCGATATCCTCCTTGGCTAAGGAAGTATGCAGTTGATATTCTAAGGATATTTGGAATGGTGGATTATAATCCTATGACTACACCTATGATCACTAGTCCCATGTTGTACATAAGGTTGATCGGTTCCTTAAAGTACTTAGTCAACACCATGTCAACACTAGGCCAAATATTTTCTATGTTGTAAATACCCTGAGCTAGTTCATGGTGGAACCAATGCGGGTGCATTAGATTGTAGTGAAGTATATACTTAGGCACTTGTGTGGTACATTGGAGTATGAATTGAGATATGTTGGGAGTGAAAGAGTGAAGATGTAGGAGTATAAAGACTCATATTGGGCTGGGAGTGTAGGGGATAAGAAAATCACTTCAAGATGTTGCTTCAATGTGGGATCAACAATGATGTCATGGTTTAGGAGGAAGTAGGCTTTCATGACACTTAGTTTAGTAGAGGTAGAGTATATGGCTATTGGAGAGTTGTGGAGCTATCAGGATTCATAAGTTGTTGTGCTATTTGGTCAGAAGTTGGAGCCTACATTGATTTACTGTGATAATATGAGTTGTGTCAAGATTTATGAGAATTCAATATTTCATGACAGTTCCAAGCATATAGAGATCAAGTATCAATTCATCAGAGACATGATCTAGAGAGGAGCAATGAAGCTTCAACATATCTTGATAAACTAGTAGGTTGTGTTGATTTTTCAAGTGCAATAGACACCAACACAATATTTATGAAAACTGATGAATACTTCTAATGATGTTAATCTTCTTTTAGTTTTTCTAATATATTATTAAGAAATTATACTTCAGAAATTCAACCATACAATGACAATAGAACAATAGAGATCACAATTCAAAAAGAGAACACAAGATTTACCTTGAACAATCCCACTATGGGGAAAAACCCAACAACATTTTCAATAGAGAAATTATTTTGTATAACAATAGACACACCTAGACTTTCTAGTAATCAATTAGGTCAAATTGATATTCAATGATGCAAGAGAATTAGACCAAATCCGTGATGAAGAAATGGAGGGGCCTTGACAATGTGGTGGATTGGCCACATATCGAGTTGGAAAATAAATTTTATTACCTTTGAAGAAATTTTAAACATTTAATGTAAATACAAAGTTTGAATAGTTGAAGAGGTTATGAATGAAGAGTCATTTCTGTTGTGTATTTTCGACTTCCCTCAATTAGAGATAAGGGGAAATGAATCAGTTGCAAATATTGTGCATAAAAGGAGTATCAATTGGGAAGAAGGAGAGCTTCTTATCTTGCCTCGAACCTGTACATGTGAGATAAATAAAAGAAATGCACAACACATTTATTCCATAAATCTATGTTATTATCTCTCAATTTGAATTGTATGTACATTTGATTTGATCCCAGAAGTCTTGTGACCCAAGACCTGTAGCATTATGTGCTTGTGGATGTTCAATTTCTGAGTTGTGGTCATTATGCATACTTGTTAATGTGACCAAACCATATTTTTGCAGTGTCTCTATTTTGTAGGCAGTGACACGCTTTTTTTCTTCGAATGGAGGACTACACATTAATTCGATGAGGGATTGCTAGACTCAAAGAGGTAGGAAGAGATTGTTTTTGGAATAGAAGAGCTTGGGAATCTAAGTAAGTTGAGCACTGAAGTAGAGCCTTTGGCCTAGGCGTTGCCACATATTTTTTTCTTGGGAGTTTGAGCATAACCCTTGGTAAGGAGACAAGGGAGGTTATTCCTAACCATGGAGGACATGTTGATATCGTGAAGAGTTGAGTTGCAGAGTGAGAGCTAGTCGTTTTTCCTTCCATAAGTCGAAACATAATTTCTGGAAGCGCTACGAAAATATTTTGCAGTAGCTACAGGTTTTTAAAAAGGCACTATGAAAATATTTCACAACTCCTATAACCAATTTCCTTTCTACTCTACATTGTTTCCAGTTTTCCTTTCGGGCTGCTTGCTGGCATCAATTTTTGGCATCAGAGCAGGTTTGAAGTAGAGCTATGTTTGTGGTAGAGCATTGTTTGACATTGGTAGTGTTGTCTACAACAAAGGGAGATGTAAATTTGAGAAAGAAGAGCATGAGGTTATGGAGGGAGATCCGTAGCTAATGTAGAAATCCAAGAAGAGATACAAAGGCTACAAGTTGTTTAGAGGCCATGGAGACCAACAAGTAGCAAGATCTTGAGGCTGGAGATGACATCGTATTGGAGGAAGAAACTACAATAGAAATAACATCACCTATGGATGAAGATCTGAAAGTTAAATTGTTGAGGTTAGTGTTAAGCTCAAGTTCAAGACCAAAACTTGAGTTTTCCACCTAGTATGGCAGTCTGGTAGTCGAGAATTTGATGTATTGGATTAGTGAACTAGATAAGTATTTCGAATATGAGGATATTGAAGCAGATAAGCGGGTAAAATTTGTTGTAACTAGGTTGAAAGGCCATGTTGCATTGTGGTGGGACAATTTGTAGGTTGAAAGGAGGAAAAAGGGGAAACCATTGATTAAAAGTTGGGACATGATGATAACAAATATGAAGGGGAAGTTTCTGCTGAAAGGCTATCAACTATCCCTCTACAGACATGTGCATAATCTCAAGCAAAGTTTGTAAACAATTAAAGAGTATACTATGGAGTTTTATTGGGTGAATTTGAAGGTAGGCTATGTAGAGGATACCCCAGAGAAAACAACAAGGTACATCAATGGCTTGAAGCTAGAGATTCAAGATGAAATCAATATTCTTTCTCCTAGGATGATGGAAGAAGCATACCAATTTTCCTTGAAGGCTGAAGAAAAGATAATGAGGAAGAATAATTCAAGTAGAGGCTATGGTTTTGCCAGAGGAAAAGGACAGACAACTGGAAGAGGGAAGGCTCCAACTCCAAATAATGATTCAAGTATCCCAAGACAATAAGGACAACAAGTGAAAGAAGGTGAATCCAGAGGAGAAAGATCTTACTGAAGAGGTAGAGGTAGAGATACTGTCTACCAGTGCTATAAATGTGGATAGTTAGGTTACAGATCTTTTGAGTGTCCTGAGAATGTAAAAGGAGGATAGAGAGATGCATATGTAGCTCAACCAGAAGTAATAGAAGTACATGCACTTGTTGTATAAAATGCACCAGAGATGGGAGAAGCTTTAATGATGAATAAGGTCTTGTTGAAACCATCCAAGGGGACTGCTGAACCTACATAGAGGAAAGCCTTGTTTAGGAATTTTGCAAGGCTGAAGGAAAATGTTGCAAACTGGTGATTGACAGTGGGAGTATTGACAATCTAGTGTCCACATAAATGGTGGAAAAATTTGGTCTGAAAAGGTTGAAGCATCTAACACCATATAAATTGTCATGGCTGTAGAAAGGTCACCATTTGTTAGTAAGGGAGAAGAGCGAAGTAGAGTTCTAGATAGGGAAAAATTAGGGTAAGGTAGTTTGTAACATTATATTAATGGATGTCTGTGATCTTCTTTTGGGATGACCTTGGCATTTTGATAGGAAAGTGGTGCATGATGGAGAGAGAAACACCTATAAGTTTGAAAATGATTATATCAAGCATACCCTCATGCCATTGAAGGAGGAAAGTATAGTTGGGACAAGTAACTCAAAAGCACTGTTGTTGGGAGGAAAGGAATTTACGCAGCAAATGGAGGAAGAAGGGGTCAAATATGGGGTGGTATGCAAGATGAAGGTAATACTTCTGCACATTGAAATTACAGATTTACTTGTTGAGATTCAAGATATGTTGCATGAGTTTAGTGACATCGTGGCAGATGATTTTCCAAGTGAGCTATGACCTAAGAGAAGTATCATCTATCACATAGACCTAATACTGGGTGCAATCCTTCTGAACAAAGTTGCCTACCAATTAACACCCAAGGAGGATGAGGAAATAAGGAAGCAGGTTCAAGGGCTGGTAGATAAAGGATTGATAAGGGAGATCTTGAGTCCATGCGCCATCCTTGAAGTACTTAGTCCAAATAAAGATGGAGAAGGGAGGATGTGCACAGATTCCAAAGCAATTAACAAGATTACAATAAGGTACACATTTTCATTTCCATATAAGGATGACATGATGGACTGTTTGAGTGGGGAAACCTACTTTTCAAAGGTTGATTTGAAGAGTGGTTACCATCAAATCCAAATCATAGAAGGGAATGATTGGAAGACAACTTTCAAGATCAATAACGGACTACATGAATGGCTGGTCATGCCATTTGGATTGAAAAATGCACCAAGTACCTTCATGTGGTTGATGAATGAAGTCTTGAAGGAGTTCGTCGAAAAGTTTCAGCAAGAGAAACTGTTGATTAACCTGAAGAAGTGTACTTTCATGAGATCTGAGTTGGCATACTTAGGCTTTTTCATTTCAAAGAATGGGTTGGAAATGGTTTGAGAGAAAATAGAGGCAATTGTGAGTTGGCCTTCACCCAAGAGCATTTTCAAAGTTAGAATTTTTCATGGATTAGCTAGCTTCTATTGAAAGTTCATCAAGAATTTTAGTGGTATTTGTTCACCCATCATTGAGACAATAAAGAAGGATAGACAACCATTTTGTTGGACAACAACAACAGAGAAAATCTTCCAGCTCTTGAAGAAGAAGATCACTGAGAAACCAATGTTGAAGCGACATGACTTCAATAAGCTTTTCCAAGTCAAATGTGATGCTAGTAGTACAACCATTGGAGCAATATTAAGTCAAGAAGACAAACATGTTTCATATTTTAGTGAGAAGTTGAATGACTCAAAACAAAAAAACTCCTCTTATGACAAGAATTCTATGCAGCAGTTCAAGGATTGAAGCATTGGAGGCACTATTTGATGCCCAATGAGTTTGTTTTGTTCTCTAACAATTCCAAATTACAATATATAATGCAACAACACAAGTTGAACCATAAGCATGCCAAGTGGGTGGAATTCCTACAAAGTTTCACCTTTGTCTAAAACATGTGAGTGGAAAAAAGAACACGATAACCAATTCTTTGAGCAGGACGAGCTTGATCCTGCAGGAGTGCCATGTGCAGATTTTGGGCTTTGGTTATTTGAAGGAATTGTATGAGGATGATGTTGATTTTTGAGAGGCCTTTGAAGCATGTAAAAACCCCGTGAGCAAAGATAGCAACCCATGGAGGGAATTTATGTTGTTCAAAAACAGTCAATTATGTATCCCTCATTGTTTAATGAGAGAGAATATGATCCAAGAGAAGCACAATGGAGGATTGGCAGGGCATTTTGGGGTGGACAAGACACTTGGGTAGCTAGAACACTTCTACTTCTAGCCAAAGATGAGAGTTGATGTGCAAAAATATGTAGGCAAATGAAAAGTATGTCAACATGCGAAAGGAAGGAATTAGAATGATGGAATATATACTCCTTTTCCCACCCCTAGCAGACCATGGGACTTGGTGAGTATGGAATTTGTTCTGAGTGTACCGAGGACGCACCAAGGTAAGGATTCTATATTTGTAGTTTTGGACAAATTTATGAAGATGGCTCACTTTATCCCATGTTTCAAGACTAGTGATACTACACATGTGGCTCATTTGTTCTTCAATGAGATTGTTCAATTGCATGGATTTTCGAGGAGTATAATCTCTGACAGAGAACTAGGTTTTCACAACATTTTTGGAGGACCTTGTGGAACAATATTGGAACAAAATTGAACTTTAGTTCAGCCTATCATCCACAATTTGATGGGTAAACTGAAGTTATGAACACGAGTCTCAAAAACATATTGAGGAGCCTTGTGGGAGAGCATCCCAAGTAGTGGGATCATGTATTAGGTCAAGATGAGTTTGCATACAACGATTCACAAAATAGGAGCATTGAGAAGAGTCTATTTCAGATCTTGTATGGAATGCATCCTAGAGGAGTTTGTGAGTTGAGAGATTTGGGAAAAATTGAGCAGAGGGGTGCTAATGGGCAAGATTTTTCAGTAATAATGAGTGAATTCCATGAGGAAATAAAACATAAGGTACAAGACAACAACCACAAATACAGACAAAGAGAAGATTTAAGAAGAAGAGAGGTAAACTTTGAGGTAGGGGACATGGTATTAGTACACCTGAGAAAAGAGAGATTCCCAAGAGGAGAGTATAACAAGTTCAAAATGAAGAAAGAAGGACCC
Organism: Pinus taeda; assembly: GCA_000404065.3. Classification (NCBI taxonomy): domain Eukaryota; kingdom Viridiplantae; phylum Streptophyta; class Pinopsida; order Pinales; family Pinaceae; genus Pinus; species Pinus taeda. The sequence continues at coordinate 29,222 of APFE030207971.1, forward strand.
TACAAATAATCAGAAAATTTTATGCAAATGCCTATGAACTGGAGTTACCTACGGGCCTAGGCATCTCACCTATCTTTAATGTGGCCAATTTGTATCCCTTTCAAGTTGGTGATGAAGGTGTCACTACAACAAATGGGGGAAATAGTGACGTTAGTGAACATAGTTGGATGAAGAAGATGCCTATGGAAGAAGGTCCAAAGGTTGAGAGTGTATTGGACACTAGAGTTACAAAGAACACCAGGGGAAAAGAGTATCTAGAGTTTTTGGATAAGTGGAAGGAACGCCCGACAGAAGATTCTACATGGTTGAGCGCTACAACTCAATAGAAGGTGGGTTGCTCTATAGAGGATCTTATAAGCAAGATCTCATGAGTTTTCCTTTGTGAGGAGTTTGATGTAGGAGAATTATACCAAATCCATGATGAAGAAATGGGGGGGGCTTGACAATGTGGTGGATTGGCCACATGTCGAGCTAGAAAATAATTTTTATTACCTTTGGAGAAATTTTAAACATTTAATGAAATACATAGTTTGAATAAGTTGAAGAGGTTAGGAATGAAGAGTCATTTCTGTTGTATCTTTTCAACTTCCCTCAATTAGAGAGAAGGGGAAACAAATCAGTTGCAAAGATTGTGTATAAAAGGAGTATTTATTGGGAAGGAGGAGAGCTTCTTCTCCTCTCTTGAACCTATACATGTGAAATAAATAAAAGAAATGCACATCACATTTATTCCATAACTCTGTTTTATTATATCTCAATTTGAATTGTATATACATTTGATTTGATCCCATAAGTTGTGTGACCCAAGACTAGTAGTGTTATGTGCTTGTGGATGTTCAATTTCTGAGCTATGGTTGTTATGAGTACTTGTTAATGTGACCAAACAATATTTTTTTCGACGTCTCTGTTTTGTAGGCAATGACATTTTTTTTTGCTAATAGTTGATAGCCCATTAATTCGATGAAGGATTTCTGTATTCAAAGTGGTAGGAGGAGATCATTTTTGGAATAGAAGAGTGTGGGAATTCGAGTAAGTTGAGTGCTGAAGTAGAGCCTTTGGCTTGAACACTGCCACATTTTTTTGGTTGGGATCTTGAGCATAACCCTTGGTAAGGGAGACGAGGGAGGTTATTCCTGAGTGTGGAGGACACTTTGAGATTGCGGATAGTCGAGCTAGTCGTTTTTCCTTTGACAAGTTGAAACAAAGTTTCTGGAAGTGCTACAAAAATATTTTGCAACGCTTACATGTTTTTAAAAAGGAGCTACGAATATTTTTGTAGTGCCTACAACTAGTTTCCTTTCTGATATGTGTTGCATCCAGTTTTCCTTCTGTGTTGCTTTCTACCATCATTCAACAAATCTTTGATCAAAATGTTGGAAAATCAGAAAGGCAGAAAGCTTTTCTTATGATGATAATTAATTGTGATATTATTGTGTTCTTATTAACTTTCTTATGTCCTTCTTTTATATTTATTTCATTAAGAAATTATCAAATACAAAACATGAAGATTACAGACACCAGATGTAGGAAGAAAACCAAGGCAAAAAGCCTATATAGGGGAAAACCCAACTAACAACTCTTCCTTCAGCGGTTTCACAAGATAGGGTGAGATATTTCAAGACTCTTTAATGTAGACACAAACTTACTCCAATCATCAAGTCAACTCCTCCTTCCTCTTCATATGATAACCTTCCAGCAACAAATTCGACCTAGAAATTCAACCTTGAAACAACATAAATTCAACCTAGTAGCAGTAGAAATTCAACCTGGTAGCAACAAAATAAATTCGACCTCTTCAACAATAGAACTTTGACCTCTCCAACAATAGAACTTTGACCTATCCAACAACAGAACTTCGACCTCTCTAGCAGCAGAACTTCGACCTCTCCAGGATTAGAACTTTGACCTCTCTAGCAATAGAACTTCAACCCCAGTAGTAGCCCAGTAACTTCGTGCGGGAGAGATAGATAAACCAAAAATTATATATTAACCTTCTCCTGTAATTCTCCTTCTTCTCTAGGAACTTCGCACTTATTCTGCTCCTCCTTCTTGTGTATCGAACTTGTTGAGTGAGTAAGTGAATGGATCAAACTTCACTTCTATATATAGCGTCTTCTATTGGTTGAATTACCCTAATGTAGGCCGACTTTGTCAGGTAAGGGCCGACTTGGTCTGGAGGTGACAAATGACTTATTTGACTCAATAATAATTATTTTTACATGATTCAAAAGCCCAATAAGGGTCTCATAAAATGGACAATGACTCTAATGACTCAAGACAAAACTTAGAAGTCCTTAATGGGGACTTTGACCTATAACATTATTATCCAAGAATGACCCATGCTTTAATAAGTATAATAATAATAATAATAATAATAATAAAATTCTTTTTCTTTCTTTTGATAAATACATTTAATTATGATCCAAATACAATTATGAAGATCAAACCTAGTTACATTCTTCAATGCTCTCTCTTAAAACATATGAACCACAAATATTTTAGGCACACATGATACCACAAACTAGATTCTTGACTAGGGAAATCTATTCGAGTGGGACTAAGATGGACTAAAGCTTTCAACCATTCTAGGTACCATGATACTTACTTGCTAATTATCAACCCATGGAACTAGGTGCGTAATGCAAGGTCAAAGCTCTTTGAAGAATGCCACCCTCCGTACTTTGGGAACTAAACGTCAACACACAGGGCAACCAGATGTCCTCCCCAGGATACAAAATGCCTCAACACTCCCAATTATTCAAAATGATAATAAATCTCTCTTGATCAAACAGATCAGTAACATCAAGCAAGCTTCCAAAACTTTGAGAGATTTACCTGAACAATCAGAACCCCAATTAGTAACAACCTTTCAAATAC
>APFE030207971.1:32630-67240 GCA_000404065.3 Pinus taeda
ATGAAGTTAACTATATCAGAATCATACAATAATGGAGACTGTAGACATCAAATACCTGAACTTAGTCAGGTTCATAATCAACAAGAGACACATACTGTTATACTTCAACTTCTTGCTCGGGTTTTGTTACAAACCCTCACATCAGTAACTTAATTAAGATATCAATGTCATTATATCTAGGGCCTCAATATTTCTTTCAGTTATATGACATACTCTACTATAATATATTGCAAACCCTAGAAGCAATTCAAACAAGTATAGTTCTACAATGCATCCATCAACGTTATAATTAATATGTTAGACTTCTACTAGGATTTAATGCAAAACTTATATTCCATCTTTGAGACACAACGCCTTATATGTCATCAATCATAGCACAATATAAGATTTCAACAATATGATCAACTTGTACTAGGGTTTGTTATAAAACCTAGATTTTATCATCATAATGGAAACAATATCACCATATTTTTTCTGTATTCAAGCTTCTGTGATCCATAATGAATTAAGAAAAATATTTCTGTAGAAATCTCATAAGAGAATTTTTTTGGTCGATGCGTTTCGAACCAACCAGTGTGGTTCATCGTTTGGTCCTCATGATGAACCACACTGGTTGGTTTGTAATGCGTCGTCCAAAAAAAATTCTCTTATGTGATTTCTATCGAAATACTTTGCTTAATATCACCATATCCTAGAATATCAAACTTCTATTAGGGCTTAGTACAAACCCTAGAATTATGAGCATCAACAAGTAGGTTAGCACATATACACATCTAGGATTTCATAATCATGCATAAGAATATCAAAGAAATATCTTTTAGGTAAAACCAAGACACAAATATAAATAAAAGCTAGACATATAACAAACTTGATCAGGCTAGAGTTTCGATCAAACGGGAAAACATTCACCTAGGGTTTCATTATTAGGATCTTACTCTAGATATATAAGGGTTTTTCTCATAAACCTCAATTTACCAAAACCTTTAAAAGTCTATAATTTTAATATACATTACCATACAAGCCTAAAGGACTAGGTTTTCCATAACAATATCGAAACACCAAACATGACATTACCATCAAAACCCAAACATCAAAAGAATAGTATTTTCTAGATTTTATTCAATAACCCTAAGTAGAATAGGGATTTCACATTAGCATTGACATACCCTTAGGTTAGGGTTTTACAAAGAACTTTTTTTTTAGGGATCCACGTGAATGATTAAATGTATAAATAGGGTAGATTCAAACTAATGATTAGTCACCCAAATAAGAATCTTTATGATTCAAAGGCCCTAGACATAACGATGTTAGTAATGTAGAAACAATTATTAAAATGAATGAATATAACTTTATCATGAAGCTTATGGTCTAAGACATACCTTTGATTTGTTTTCTTGAAAAACCTTGTATGCCATCGATTCTTGAAGAACTTCTCTTGAAATAGGACTTTTGATTTGTGAGGTCTCCTCCATAATCCATGAGAAGATCAACATGCTTTCCTAAACAAGGAAAAATATAAAAGAAATGTTATTAGCCTCTAACAAAAACACATCTAGATAAGAGTGGAAACCAAATATAAAAAGATAATACAAGGAATAAGGTAATTATCTTTGGAAAAGTGGTTAGGTCTCCCTCTTAATCCAATCTCGAGGGATACCTATAACTTTATCAAAACAATTCAAAAATGTTTTTACAAATTATTTTAAACCTATAAATACTAGAAATCAAAGCATAAAGGAAAACAATTCAAAACTTAGAGTAGAAGGACACGTAAGGGATAAAATCCCTAGAAAATAGGTTTCTGACTTCATATTCTTCCATCTTTTTCTTCTTTGGTGAACCTTCATTGGCAATGATTTCTTGATCCCTATCTCTTCTTGGATTCCCAGGACAATTATTTCTATAGTGGACCATCTTGTGACAATTGTAGCATTCATTCTTGGATAGGTCTATCTTCTTCCTTGGCCCTTTTGACTTCTTGAAGGTTCCTTTATTCTTGTGATGAGAAGAATAGGCATTCAATATTTTCTCTTCTTCACTCTTCTTGTTGCTTACTAAAGATATTATGACTTCTTCTTGACTGCATGCATTCTTGAATGTAGGAGTATCATTCCATATCTCTTGAGTGGAATCTATGTTGGATATATATGGGATGAGGTTATCCTTTATTCCATCCACTATTAGGTTCATGGACAAAACCTATATTTCTCTAAAATTTACTTTCACTGCTTCACTTGATTCATTTTTAGGCTTCTTTACTTTTCCTTTGACTAGATCCAAGACTTTATTCTTCTTGAGGATGAGATCTATCCTCTTTGTCCATGCCCTGTAATTGGATGCTCCTTCTAATTTGTTTTCTCTCTTTATTGAGTTAGACATGGTTCTTGAAGATAATATGCTTCTCTCCTTATATGATCCCCTTTGATGACCCTTATTTAACTTTTTGAGATTTCCTTATTCTCCTTTTAATAAATCTTCATGCTGCCTTTTTCCTTCTTCTTCACCTTAGCTATGAGAGCATGTTGGAAAATCAGAAAGGCATAAATATTTTCTTATGATGATCATTACTTATGATATTATTATGTTCTTATTAAATTCATTATGTTCTTATTTTATATTTTTTTCATCAAGAAATTATAAAATACAAAACATGAATATTGGTTAGGATTTTGATCAAACACTTCATTTGATAGCTACTATGGGTGTGATTTTATTGTTTGGTTTGACTTTACAAGTATGGTGGCACAAATAAGAAACCATAACTTAAACTCAAAGTTCAATAAATAGATGGAACATCACATGCCATTATGTATAACAAAAATAACTCATTGATATTTATTAATGCATCCCATTTCAACACATTCTAGCACTGTCATATACACAAGAATAATGTTTAACACACATATATATCTCCTTTCTAACTTTTGCAATAATAAAAATAACAATTATACAACGCAATGAATAAGAAATGGAAGCTGAAAACCATTTGATAATCTGTTCATGAATTATCAGCCAGTGCAAGAGAGAAGATGTGTCTTCCCAAGAATGAACATGCACAACCAAAATATTGGTTACTCCTCTGTCTGGACTAGGTTAGCCTTAGATCGTTCTTCCTTCTAGCTTATGTTGAGTTGTAAATGTACCCATTGGTTTTCCTCACACACACAACAGGGAGAGGAGATGTGTATACTCTCAAACCACAACCTAATGTGCTATATTTATGGAATACATTGACCAACAATGAACAATAAATAATGTGGACCTCACACAGTAGTGGACTGACTCTTAGCCAATGAGAACTCATGCCATATGAAGGTGGTGGTGCTGCTCACTGAATAGAGGAAAAATTTGTCCCTCCTTGACAGCAACTTGACCTCTATAAAGTATACTTCGACCCCTTTTCTGAATATTATTTATTTTTCACACAAGATATTCGACCTCTTTCTAGCAAACTCGTGGGCCCTTCAAAGACTGGGTTTTTGTCTTTCTCCTTACACAAACTTGTCCTTGGGGCCCATATTTGAACTTGGACCCTCAACCTTTCTTTGGACATATTCAGTCTGACACAATGAGATAGAAAACACTATATAAGAAAATAAAATCAACTGATAACACTTCTCTACCTCAATGTCTCTTGCAAATCATCTTCTCCCTTGAATATCACTGGTGAAATTTGTGTGATTCCACTGCTTAAACAAGCTAGGGCCTCTACAAATCATCTTCGCCTTTGAATCCCACTAGTGAATTTTGTGTGATACCACTACTTAAACCAACTAGGGTGTATAGTTTTAGCACAGAAACAAAAAATGGAAACCAAGGTTTCCCAAATCCTAAGCTTCTCCAAAAATATCCAAGAGATCCTTTTCTCAAAATGCAAGTGAAAGAATGAGGAGTGTCTCTTCACTTTTTCTCTTTTATAAACTTGTGGCCACTTTTTCTACCATTTTACCCTTTTAATTTTTGTAAAGTCACTTTATAATATTTTCATTTTATAAAATTAAAGTGACTTTTCATTTTCCTAGGAAGTGTCCCCCTTTTCACCCATTAGACTTTTATAATGTTTCCCTAGGCGAACTAAGCTCCCTTATTAAATTTTCCTCGCCTTAACCTATTGGAACCATGTTAGGCTAGTGGTCTCCATCATATGCTTTCTAAGTGGCTGGGGAAATTACATTCCTTCTTGACCAAGATTGCTTGTCCTCAAGCAATTTTAACTCAGGATGTTTGAGCACTTGCTCACCTTCCCAGGTGGTATCCTCCATAGGTAAATCCTTTCATTTCACTGGGTACTCCTTTATTGTTCTACTTCGTAGCTTCCTCTCCCTGGTTTCTAGGATCTTCTATGGGACTAAGATTAATTCTCCTTCCTCTTACATTGGTGGAAGCTCCGTGGAAGTGGCAACATGTTGTCCTAGGGCCTTTTTAGGACACAAGACATGAAAGGTGTTGTGAATCTTACATCCTTTTGGAATCTCAAGCACATAGGTCACTTCTCCTACTTGTCTCACGATTTTGAATGGCCTGTAGAACCTCGATTTCAATTTTTATACCATCTTTGTTTTGGGAGATGAATGCTTGTGGGGATGAAGACAAAGGTACACCATATCTTCCACTTCAAAGCTATGCTCCACTCTATGCTTGTTTGCATATAATTTTTCTTAATTCTAAGCCATCTGTAGATTGTCCTTGAGGACCTTCAAAAATCTTGCCTTTCCTAAACCTAATCCTTTGCCAAAGGTGCCTAACTATATCCATATATCCTATTTGCAAATGTCAGGGTGTCATATCCATATAACGCTTTGAAGGGTGTCATGTCGATGGACATGTGGAAAGTGGTGTTGTAGCAATACTTCCCCAAATACAACCACGTTACCCATGGCTTTTGTTGGTCGGTTACAAAATTACGGAGATAGACCTCCAACCATTTGTTGACTATCTCTATCTGTCCATCATTTTATGGCTGGTAGCTAGTGCTTGGTGTCAACTCGGTCCCCACAAGTCTTAATAGATATTTCTAGAAGCCTCCCATGAATTTATTTTCCTTGTTATTGACAGTGGTCTTTGACAACCCATGTAATATGAAGACCTCCTTGAAGAACAACTCGAACATCTCCGTTGCTGAGTATTTTGATGGTATGGCGATGAAATGAGCGATTTTTGTGAGTCAGTCTACTACCACATACATATAGTCCTTGCCCTATGTTGGAGGTATTCCAATGATAAAGTCCATGGAAATGTTCTTCCACTTTTGCTTTGGGATAGGGAGTGGTTGTAGTAAACCTGATGGATGAGTGTGTTCTGCTGGTAGGTGCTACATTCCTTCAGGAACCTCAACACATCCATCTCAAGGCCCTTCTAAGTGAACATCTCCCTAATTTTCTTGTAAGTATTTATGTACCCTGGGTGCCCTGCTAAGGGTGAGCTGTGAGTTGCTTGTATAATTTTCTCCTTGAGCTGTGATTCTGGCACTAGATAGATCTAGTTTTTGTATTATATGATATCATCCACAACTTGATACCTTTCATCATGAATAAACTCCTCCATAATCTCACAGGAGAATTTATTCTTCGAATACTCCATAAGAAACATTGATTTCCAATCATTTACAATCTCTATGAGTGAGATAACGGGTGGCATCCTCGAAATAGAATCAACCACTACATTTTTTTTTCCCTTTGACATACTCTATCTAAAATTTATAGGCCTACAATTTACTGAAATTGTGTTGGAACAACAACTAAGGAGCATAATTTATTAAAATTACCCTCAAACTAGCTTGGAACTGGTCTAGAAGAATCAATTAAACTGAAATCTGATTATCTTTAAAATTGCTTCTCAAACCAAATGTTGGAACTACTATTCCATGGATTTTGGGCTAGGCCTGGAATAGTTACTGCATGGTGGCATTTCAATTTTAGAGAGTCTGAAATGTGCCAAAGAATACTCCACAAGCTTCCTTCCCATATAAATTCTACCAAGCCTAGAAAATAACAACTCTCTACTTGGTAGATCCCTAACTACTACTATCCCATCCAATTTAACAAGCCTGAGTCAGTCTCTACTCAGAGTCTTAATTTTTAGGGAGTTTTAAGAGGCTCAAAATAGACTCAAGGGGGCTTCCTTTCTGTAAGTATTCTGCCAAGCCCTAAAAAGAAGAAATCTATACTTGGAAGATCCCTAACTACTGCCATCCCATTAGTTTTAACAAGCTTGGGTTATATTTTGCTTAGAGAATTCAATTTTAGAGAGTCTGAAGATGCTCAAAGTAGACTCCAAGGTGTCTTTTTTCATAAATCATCCATCAAGTTTGGATAAAAGAATAAACCTACACTTGACAATTTTCCTCTTTATTCTACGTGGGCCTATTGAGGAAAACAAAAATTAAGGCCACTGTTATATATATAAAATAAAAATTCAATTTGAAGAACCAATAGGAGTTGGATCCCCCCCGCCATTAATTGGCTCCATCTCTGGGTTATATAGGACAGTTTGTAAAAATTATTGTTTGGAAAGTAGACAATGGTAGATCTTCAACCTATGTCCATTTACCACAAATCGAGTTTGATCATCATCAATGGTCTTAATTCTGACTAAGCCATTGTCAAAAACTTCCTCCACTTCATAGGGTCCTAGCCATCTAGTTGAAAATTTCCCTTTGAAGTGTTTAAACTTACTATCATACAATAATGCCCAGTCTCTTGGTTGAAAAGTTTTCTTTTTGATATACTTGTTATGCCAATGAGCCCTTTGATCCTATACAAAATATTCTTTTGGAGAGCATCCTACCTAATCTCATCAAGTTCGTTCAGTTGTAGAACTCTCTGTTTCTGAGCTTCATCTAGATCCAACCCTATTTGAAGAGCAGTTAAAAATGTTTTCACCTGAAACTCAATGGGTAGCAAGACCTGCATCCCATATACCAATTCATAGGGAGTATACCTAGTCACATTTGTCCATGTTTTTCTGTAGGTCCATAGTGCTTTTGGTAACCTGTTAGCTGAGTCTCCATGTTGTAGCTGAATTGTTTTAGTAAGAATAGGCTCCAAGACTTTATTGGTAGATTCTACCTGACCTTTCTTGTGAGGATGGTATGGTGTAGACTTTCAGTGCTTGATTTGGTACTATTCAGTGATGGATTTTACTAGTTTAGAATTAAATTGTGTCCCCTGATCAATGAAAATCTCCATAGGTACTCCAAAATGAGTAAATATATCTTTAAAGAGAAAATCCACAACATACTTTTCCATGGTAGAATATAAAGGTTTGGATTCCACCTACTTTGTCACGTAATCAATACAAACTAAGATATACTTCTTCTTCCTGGACATTGGACAAATAGGCCCTACAAAATATAATGCCCATTTTTCAAAAGGTTCAATTGATACCTGAGTTTGAAGAGGCATTTCATCACTCAAAACTCGTTTTCCCATCCTCTGGAAAGCATCACGGATGGAAACAAACTTCTTAGCATCTTTGAAAATGATCTAAAAATTACTCTTGAGTGATCTCAGTTAAATAATTAATGAATGAAGGTATTACAGACTCATGTGCTGGTGTGTGTGTCTATGTTATTTTATGCAATGGATCAATCAGATTGCAAAATACATAGACACTGGAAAATGGAAAACAGTAAGAGAAACATAGTAAGAAAATACAAGAACCCAAAAATTAATAAGGAGTTCACCTTATCCTCCAGGGCTACGTCTCCGATCTAGCTTTCAGTGGTGGCCTTCTTTTATTGTGTCTTTAAAGCAGAGAATTAGAATGAGGAAATCAAATTGAGTCTCCTGAAATAGAACAATGCCTGGTAGGGTGGTTCTTCGATTCCCCAAGCCACTAGAGTGCACAAAATCTTTTCCTTTCCAGGTTTTGATCTCTCTGGTCTTTAATGGGAGGAGCCCAATGTGGTGCTCAATTCTCGACAGATCCTCATAGGGATTGCTTGAACCTCTCAAGCTTTCTATCTGCTCGATGCTGCCTTATGCTATAGGTCAGCTCGACCCTCTGTCTTTCAACTTCTTACTTTACTGTCTCTTCTTTCTCTGTCTTCGTTCTCTTCTCCTCTTCGTGTCCTCTGTTCTCTATCTGTTCATGGCTTAAAGCCAATTTGTCCCTGACTGTTCATTTCCTCTTCTGCCCTGTCATATCACCTGCTGCTGTTCACTTGGAGTTCCCTGTCTCTGCGCCATCGTCAATAGCTCACAGGGAGTGGCCACTTGTCCTCTCGCGAACTGTGCCAACTCTTCCTTGTCGGTTCGGTTTTTTAGTTACACTGTGGAATGACTCATTCGCCAATTCAACGGTCAAATTGAATGTCAAACTTCTCCATGTTGTGGCTTAATCCCTTGTCAAATCTAGTTTCTCCATTGGGTGCAATCTCCACCGTCAGATTTGGAGCCCCCAGATCCTATGACATTTGCTCATTTCGTGTGGTTGACTTGCTCGACCGTTAGCGCACGATGAGAGGTGGTTTTCTCTCTCATCCGCTGGACACACGTCGTGCACTGAATGGAATCTCTCATTTTTCTCCAAACCCGTTTACTGCCCAAGGGTGCCCCTGATATACCGTTGGTTTTGGAGTGAAGGACCTGCCTTTCACCTTAGCGTTTTCCCTATAGTTTCCCGGCTTCCCATGCAACTGAGTGCTCAGGGCCTTTCCTTCTCGAGGGGTTTTTACCAACGATGTGTGATTCATGCATCATAAATTCCCTCTGTTTCCTGATTCGGGCTTCCTAATGGCTAGCTTTGCCTCCTGCACGGTCTCCATGGGCCTCGGTCAGTGCGCTTTGACCAAGGTCCTCGTCGTTCCTTGTTGGTTGCAAACTGCCACTGTCTAGAGGTTTTCCTGATCTCTCTGTGTTCATAAATTCGAAGTCTGCCCTGTTTTGATCCAGTCATGGAACTTTGATAATCTTCATGGATCCAATTCGGATCAGAAAAGGGCGGGCCAATAATATCCCACATGCAAGACTTTGTAGGCTGCCCTTTTATTCGCAAAATTCCCACCACATGGCTCACTGTGGCAAGATTTCAAGACATCATACATCTCATCCTCCTACACACACCTCCTCATAATTAGATGAGGTACAATGCGACACATATCTCCTTCTATCCATGAATAATTAGCACTCAACTGAACAATCTTATGTTTTTCCTTGATAGGTAAGTTTTGTGGAAGCTTTGCTGACACCAAGTAATTGGCCGCATCATCAAACCACGAAGTATGAGTGGAAATGGAAAATAGGTTCTCATCAAGAGAATCATCTGGAACTGGGGAAGCATCCTGTGAAATGTTTATTCTGGATAAAAAGTATCCAACTGAATTGTCTCGTCTATGCCTATCAATCACAATAATGTTAAATTCCTGAAGCAAAAGTAACCATATGGTGATTCTACCATTTGTAATAGATTTATTCATAAGAAATATAATGGCTAAATTATTAGTATTGATAAAAGTTTCATAACCAATAATATAGTGCCCAAAATTGTTAATAGCATGGACTACTATTAGAAATTCCTTTTTAGTGATAGTATAATTTAATTTTGTGGGTGCAAGATTTTTGCTAACAAAATAAATATCATAAAGAATTTGATTCTCTCTCTAACCCAACATAGCTCCAAGGGTTGTGTATGATGCATCAGTGCAAATATGAAAAGGGAGGGACCAATTGGGCCCACTCAATACTGGTGCAGATGAAAACATATTTTTTAGTACCTGAAAAGATTTTTGACAGTTATTGTCCCATGAAAACTAAACATCTTTATCCATCAATTTGAACATAACAACAATAATTTCAGTAAAATTTTCAATAAATCTTCTATAATACCTTGCATACCCTAGAAATCTTCTTATCTCTCTTTATGAAGATGGAACTAGAATTTGTAAAATTACTTCGATTTTTGTAGGGTCAACCCTTATCCCAATTTATGAAACATGGTGGCCAAGTAAAATTCCCTTAGTTTGCATCATTACACATTTTTAATTGTTGAGGGCTAGATGAGTTTCTTGATAGTGAATCAAAACCTTTTCTAGATTTTCCAAATCCTCCTGAAAATCATTGCCATACACTGTAAAATCATCCATGTAGACCTCCACACAATCATGTATAAGGTCAAAAAAAATATCTAAAACAACCCTTTGAAAAGTGGTTGGAGCATTACACAAGCCAAATGGGAAAACTCTGTAGGCATAAGTGCCCCAAGGACAGGTTAAGGTAGTTTTCTCTTAGTCTTATTGGGCTATTTCAATCTAATTATAACCACCGTACCCATCTAAGAAAGAGAAATAATTTTTCCCATACAAGGTATCTAATACTTGGTTAATAATAGGCATAAGAAAATAATCTGTTAAGGTGGCCTTGTTTAGCTCCCTGTAGTCAACACAGATTCTCCATTTCCCATTTTTCTTGGGAGAAAACACTAAGGGAGATATCCATTTGTTGTCATTAATAGGATATATAAAATTTGCTCTCAACAAGATCTAGATTCATTCTCCTCTATAGCTACCTCATAGGTCTGATTTCTTCATTGGTATACATGTGGTGTATGCCAGTGTTCGGATAAATTCCTTTCATGTCCAGGTAGTCCCAAGCAATTTTCCTAGATTTTTTTTGAATCATTTCTACCACATACTTTTGTTGTTACGTGCTTAAGTCTACACCTATGTATAATGTTTTTCTAGGGATAATTTCAATAGGTTGAGCATCCAGTTCCTTGTTTTCACCTATGGCTGTAATAGTGAATGATGCAAAAACAACATGATAGTAGGTTTATTTAAAATAAAAGATAAAAGCATGATTATATCCACAAAAAGAAATAGGGTATTCAATGCATCTTATATCAGATAAAAATTCATGCAAGACATGTTCTTCTAATTTCTCTTGAAATCCCATTGATTGCTCTAAGGTTAACAGAGGGAACATACATTCTTCCTCTCCAAGAGGGTTCTCCAACCAAAGAGGGACTTCATTTTCTAATTGAGTAGGTGGAAAAGTTGTTAATCTTTTGATTTGAGATCCATTAGAGATGGTCATTTCTCCAATCTTGCAACTAATAACAACATCAATAGTAGCAAGCCAGGGTCAACCTAGGACTACTGGATGCCCTGGTTTAGTGGTTTTGGGAGAGATTAATATGAAATCTATTGGGTATTCCCAAGATTCCACTGTTACAACCACATATTCCAGGACTCCATTGGGCTTGACGATAGAATTTTCTACTAATTCCAGCACAATAGGCGTGGGTCTTACCTGGTTTAATTGTAGCAAGGTAATGGTATCAACAATCATTGCATTAATGGATGCTCCCAAATCTACTAGAGTGTTAGGCATAAAATTCCCATTGATTGCTATAGTTACCATTGGATTCCACGGATCATCATATTTTGGTGGTACCTCTAATATCATTTTAGACATTTGGCTAACTACCTTAATGTTCTGGTTGTTATTTTTCTTCCTTCCATGTTTCTTGATACAAATATCCCCAATAATTTTGGCGTAGATAGGCATGTCCTTAATGGCATGTAATAAAGGGTTCTTTATACAAACATTTATTAATTTAGATTCCATATCATATTCCAAGTATTTAAGTTTTCCTTACAAGTAATCTTTCTGGGAAAGGAGGTTCCAATGGTTCTCTTGTTACCTCATTCTTTGTAGTTTCCATTTGTTTATGTTCATTATATTTGTTTATAGATTTTATTTGGGAATCCTCCTCTTGTATGACTGATGCAGATTTATTCTTCTTAATCATTTTCCCAGACCTAAGTTGAATTTAATTTATAGGTAAAGAAGTGATAACATAGGTGGGAAATGGCTGTAGTTCTATGTTTTGCATAGGTTGATGAGGTCTGTTATTAGGATTAGATATTGTTTTGCATGCAACTATGTTGGCCTTAGAGGATTTGAGTTCACTGACTGCTACATCTACAGTGAAGATGTATTGACATTTTGAGGTAATGGTAGTGGCTTCTGCAGTGGGGGTGGTAATGGTAACATCGATTGTTGTTATGTGGGATGGGGTGGATTATACCCTTGCTGGTACTGAGGCACATTGGGTGTGAATGACACATAAGGTGAATATTGTGGTTGGTAATGGGGATATGAGGGTGCTAGAATTTGGGATTGATAAACATTCCCATAAAAGTTTCCTCTCCATCCTTGATTCCATCGTGAATTTTGAGGTGGTTGAGCTGACCATGGAGAATAAGGTGTTTTTGTATTCCATGGTTGATATTGGGGAAAATAATGCATATTAGGGTCTTGATAAGAATTACTATTTGGTGCCCTCCATGGTGGTATTCTAGAAGGTTGAGGAAGCTCACTTATTTCAACCCTTCATTTATAAATAGCTTGTAGCCCTGGTAAGAAAGGACATTTATTATTGGGGTGATTATGTGTGAAAATTCCATAGACTTTTATCACATTTATAGGACACTCTCATTCAACGTGTTTCCTTCTTCACTTACGACAAAAAATGGCTAAAGAGGCCTTCACCTATTCTTGTTTTTTCTTTATTTTAAGAGTATCCAATTGGTCAATAATAGTGTCCATAATGTCTGTCTTAAAATTTTCCAAAAGATTCCCTAGCTCAGTTCCAGTAACTCCTCCCTATACTGGTTTAGCTATTTTGGGTACAAAGTGGCTTGGACTATCACAACTTCTCTTTCCTACTTTAGCTTGGCTTCTAGAATAGGTTCTATAAAGCTTAGTTATCTTAGAAAAAGCTTTCTTGTATATGTCTCCTAAACTTAAGAGGTTTAAGGTTTGAATACAATCTTGCCTTATCCATTTTAAGAAGACAATACTAAAGGTTCACTCAGCTAAATTACCTATTTGGGATTTATGATAATTATAGAGGGATCTTTCAAGATACTCTTCCAAACACTCTCCTTCCATTTGTTGCATCCTAAAAATGTCATTGATGTCTCTGCTTTTTCAATAACTTGGTATATTTTAATAAAGATATATTTCATCTCATTCCATGAATAGATAGTGTTCTCCCTTGGGCTCATAAGCCACCTAAGGGTTGAATCTTTCAAGGTAGAAAGGAATAGTTTGAGTTTGTGTGGATCATCATGATAATAATAGCTTCTACAGAGAATATCAAACTCAAACAAAAAAGAATCAATATCTTCTGAAGATATACAGTGGAAACTTGGAAGGGATGCCAAAGGTATATTCTTCATAGTAATGTTCCCGGTAACATCTAAGATTGGAAATCTGAATGTAGTCTTTGTTTCTTCCTCATGTTCATTTTCATTAGGTCCATGTCTAGGTCCATCTCTTTTTCCGCCATTACCATTAATTCTGTCATTGTTTCTATTCTCTTCACCTCCTTTGTCAGCCATTCTTCCAAAAGGTCTAAAGGTAGTAGAATCTGGTGTAGTGTCCCAACTGGAAGAAGATTAATTTGAATTAGGCCTTATGTGCATAGGTCCTAAATCCCTCCGAGGTGCTCCCACTATAGATACTACTTGTGAAATTTCCATTTCCTAAAGTAGTGGTACTGTTTCTGTTCCCATAGCTGCTCCCAATACAACTTGTTCTTGTTGTGATGTGCCTTCAAAATGTATTGCTTCTTTTTGTACATTTCTTCCTTATTTGAGGCCACTACTACAGTAAAAATTTCTCCTTTCTCCACGTTTCCTGCATAATGATTAGCAAGGTTAATTGGGGGGGTATTTTTAGGACCAAACAAATCTGAAGGAAATTTCTCACTATGAAAAAATCTTCCCTTATTATCTCTAGGTCTATTACTAATTCTACACAAGAAAAAGAACTAAAGAAATTGATTAGTGACAACCAAAATTTGGAGAAACCCCACCATAGTGGATGTGTGGCTCTTCACTCATGTCTTACTGTACTCCCTTTTCCCTCTATTTTATCTGCAAGTTTACTCTTACAAACATAAATCTTCTAAACTGCTAAAAGAAAATGTTACATGGACCATTTGCAACTCCCCGAAAATGGTGCAAAAAATGTTAGGGGTTTTATATGTTTATATTAATTCCTTTCACTTAAAATTTCAACCGAGTTTTGTAATCTTAGAGCTGAAAAATATCACGGTTTAGTTACAAATCCACTATCTATTTCACACTGCTTTTAATCCTAAGATCAACCTAGTACTAGATGAAGTACCAAACACTCAACTCAATTCTTTGTCTTAATTATGAATTCCAAAATAATTCACTACTCTGATCAATATTAATGAAGTGAAGAAACCTATTAACTTCCACTCAAGTGTAATAAATAACATAAACCAAAGAACTGTGTTACCCCAACAATGTACAATACTAGAATAATTTCTTAAATCAATCCAATTTGTATATTCTATTCAAAGAAAATATATTAAAAACATACCCCAATCAACAAATTCTCACAATGACTTGAATCAAAAGACTCATTTTCTCAAAATTCTAACCCCAGGGTCTTCAATTAAATCAAATCTCGCTCAACTCTAACCTATAACAAATTCTGGCTCTAACAATAATGCATAAGACAAGAAACACCATTCATTTCGGAAGTAAGATATCATTCAAAAAAGATAAAAACTATAATACTAATCATATAGTTGTTGTTTATGCTTTGAAAATTAACTAAAAACAAATCAATATCAAAATGAGGGAATTCACAATTCAAATTGTTGCCAAATCAATAAGCATCTACTTGAAATTTTTTGGTTATAGAGTAGCCTGTTTGAATTGAAAGATAGAAATTTAATTCATAAGTAATTAAAATACTTTGCTTCATATCTTAAAGTATACAATCTGAAATGCTCCAAATCCAAGAACTGTTCATTAAGAGTGCTTCAACCTCTAGACTATAAATTCAACACTTCAACTACAAACTATAAATCTAAGGAACAAGAACTATTTTGAAGCATAAATCTGAAAATAAAATATCCAAAACTGGAAAATTAAATTAACTATAATCACACTCATAATATCTTCAACCATACTACAAGTATGCTCTATCACTACACATCTATCCTACTCTCTAACTAGAATTAATTAGAACTTGACCGAGGTTAGTGGTGGGCCCTGACAACGACCTTAAACAATTTAAACTACAACAATAGACTTACAAATTAATAACACATAAACTAATGAAATATAAGCTGAGGTTAATATATTAATTAGTCTTTCAACATTACATATCTAAAGTAGTTCCAATCTAAAATAAAACAAATATTTTGAAAATTTTCATGGTCACTATTCTCTTCTTCTTACTTACGAACCCTTGTGGAACTGCTAAATTATCTTGTAAAGAGATCACGACCTAAAGATAGGTTTAACTGAATGAACAAGAAAATAGTACAAATATGATTTGGTATTAACTAAGGTAATTTATATCCTCGAAGATCACTATATAGTCTAGCATATCCACACAGATCTTGTCGTGGTACTATATTTAGGAGGGAGTCATTGTCACTACTTCTGAAAATAACACGAGAATATGAAACTGCTACTTTGGAATCACCATCTAGTTTATTGGTACCAAATTCTGGAACATGGTACCAAATGAAGTGCAAAACCAAGTACCGGACAACTACCTGGTGCACCACAAACTTAAATGTTGAACAATCAGTGATCTTCCAATGCCATCAAGTTTCTATCCTCATGCTTAGGAATCCTAGAAAAATTGCAGTCAAATTTTATCAAAAGAATATAAATTTACTTAACATCTATCTAGACTAACCAAAGACATATGAAAATAGGCCTAATTGTGACTTTTACCTCCATTTAGTAAATGGAACCATTTGACAAGGATATGATGTCTTTTGAGGTGTCCAAAAGGGTCAAAATGAAATAGGATATTATGAAAGGTAGAAGGATAGGGTGTCCAAAAATAGATAAAAGTAGGCCCTAACAATGACACTTCTTTGTCTGTCATGTGTCCATAGTCCTATGGATTTATATTGTGCCATAGATCCACATTGTATTTGCTAGTGGCTATGTTCTGTCTGTTGAGTCACATGGATCCAATGCATATGTTTTCATGGTCAAGTTTTAGCATTTCATATTATGGATCCACAATGTATTTTATGGATGACATGTTCAGTATCTTCTTGTGACTGAGCATGGGTATGCCTGCCTTGGGGATGTTATCAACACTAAATGAGACTTTTGCTCGAGTGTCTTCTAATCTGAGTCCTTGGATTTGTCTTCTCACCCTTATTTTGACCTCTGAGCTCTGTTCTAATGTATTTTGGCCATCAACTTCTCCTCTGACCTCATATATCAGGGGGCATCTTTTATCATCCTATTTTTTTCCCTAGGGTTAGTGCCTCTGAGACATCATGCTGATTGACCTTTTTTTGGGCCTCAAACCTTCTTTTTTTCTAGTCATGATACCAAGTCACATGGATGATAACTTATGAGAGTGACTGTAACCCTTAAGTTGTTGTAAAGTTTCCTTATGAGAGGCACTGTAGTATATTTTTCCTTGTTATGTGCCTAGGACTAGGGATTATTTCTAGAGTCTTGTGGTTCCTAGGATATTAGTTTGAATCATCACATATTCGATCTATACATGGCTTATAATTGAGAAGATTACATAACTTCTCATTGTCCTAAACATCCACATTCATCCTCTTTTGAGATCTCTTCATCCTATTTATACTGGACCACTTAAGAGGGTGATATTAGTTAGAATCATTAGGATCTAATGTTTATTCTTTAGCATCAAATTTCTACTGAGAGAGACATAGTTTGTGAGGCTTATGTTGCAAGAGTCTTGGTTTCTCATGGATATTTTCCTATTGTAGTGGGGAGATTGCCGAATTTTGGAGAGGCGACCTGGGGTGAAGGTATATTTGTAGCTTGATTTTGGATTAATAGAAATCTATGTTCTTTCCTTGTATTTACATGATTTCAGTAGTTACATATATTGATTCTATGATGTTTTGAGCTGACGATATTCCGAGGAAGATCACTTATCATCCTTGAGTGTTTGTGGTTGTGTGCAGGTGTTGATATCAGGTGTGGATGAAGCAAATCATTCAAGTGGAGCACTAGGATTCTGCAACATACTCAAAACCCTTCACCGACCTGTGAGGAGGCCAGGTGCATGATTTTTATTTATAGCATCTAGAATTGTTTGTATGCTAAATGTGTGAGCATTGGGTTGGGATTGATCTATCTATCCATTATCCATTTTTCTTTTTTCTTTTTGGTGATCCTTTTCAAATAGAGGATCATGGAGCAGTAGGTTCTTGCATGTAAAATTCACTAAAATAACTTTTGTGAGCTATGTCCTTATTTGAATATTATTTGTCTTCAATTTGAAAGGATATGGTGTCCTGAATGTAAAAAACTATTCTTATTTGGATTTTTCTCCTTATGAACCTTCCTCTTATTTTTAGTTTCATGCTCATTCTTCTTCTTATTAGGAAACTTAGAACCATAGTGAACTACTCTACCACAATCAAAGCACATTAAAGGTATCTTTCCTTTTTTACTTTACTGAGCCTCTCTCAAGCTTTCTCACAAACTTGGCCTCCTTTTCATCTACTTCACAACATGAGTCATTATGTTCTCCCTTGGGCTTCTTGTCTGCTTTGAAGGTTGACTCCCTTGCTGTCGGATTTCCATTAGAAATACTTATCTCATAGGCAGTAAGAGTGCTGAGTAGTTGATCCAATGTGAGATAATTGAGGTATGCCATTACCTCAATGGATAAAACTTTGGGATTAAATCTTTCAGGGATATATCTCAACACATTTTAGAATACTACTAGCTGTTTAAGTTCTTCATCCAAACCTGTTATAGTATTTACAACTTCATCAACTCTAAGAAAGTATTTTTGTAATATATTCATCATCAGGCATCTTCAAAGATTCAATCTGCATTCTAAAACCTTGAATTTTAGCTTGTTTTACCTTGCTATCACCTTCATAACAACTGCTCATCTTGTTCCATATTACTTTTGCAGTAGTGGAATCCATGACCTTGACTAGTTTTGATTCAAGTAGGCTAGTGAGTAGAGAATTCATAGGCTTGGAATTAAATGCAAATTCAATCCTATGATCTCTATTAATAATAGCTTGAGTATTTTTATATTCTTCTTCCATTGTGTCCCATACATCCGCGTGAAGAGATTGAACATAAGTTTCCATCCTTACCTTCCAAAAAGCATAGTTCATTCCATTGAACATAGGTTCCTTGTTGGTGTATCCTCCCTATTTTTCCATTGTCCCTATTCTTTCTTCCAACTATTAAAATGATGCTAAAGTAACCTTGATCTGATAGCATTTTTTAGAATATAGGACAATAACGAGAGGGGGGGTGAACCAATATTGTGATAATTTAACACTTTCCTTCACAAAATAAAGAACACTTAGCACCAAAAATCATGATCAAAGACATATCATACTCATAAATCAAAACACAATAATATTATGTGGTGCCCAACTGGGAAAACCACCAAACTTTTTATTATGATGAAATTTATAAGCTACAACTTGTATTACCTCAAAATGTTATGTTCCAACCTACTTGAAGGCTTCAAAACTCAAACTAATGCAAGCTCCAAATTACTAATTTCTCAGGCTTCAAATTGAGGGAAGCTTCTACTTCCCAATTTATCAGATACTACTAAAAGGAGCTCCAACCCATGATTTTATCAACTATTATTGAAACAAATTTATAACTCCATAAATTGAAAGCTCCTACTTGCTTGACCTTACCATTCCTTGACTAGGTCCATGGACATTCACATATGACAATCTAGGTCTACGCAACACAAGGGAGTCCTTCTTTGATCTCTATAATCCCTCACATCTCCCTTCTTTGTTCCTATCTATTCCACACACTAACTCGATAACACACATTCCTCAGATCCATTTGTGCAAGGAAAAAAACACTACAACACATTCAATTCTTGTTACGCAAGTTGTCACCAATTCTCAAGCCAATTTGAGTTTTCGAGTGAGAGAGGGAAAAAATGTGTGTATCCAAAGAATAATGGAGTAATGGTTAGCACAATAAGGAAAAAGGAAAAAAATCTCCTTAGCGGCTTTTCTATTTCATTTCTATAAAAACACATTGACCCTTCATCTTCCCAACCATCACCTTAAGGGAATTATTAATTCAAGGTATATATTTTCCTCTCAAGGCATCTTAATTTGTTGGTTTTCCCCCACTTCATTCAGTTATAGCATATTTCATTTATAAAATAAAATATTACATCTCATAATAAATTTTTAACTCATAACATCAATGTTCACACCCCAACGTTATAAGTCTTTAATTACAAAAAAATACCAAAAAAGGGGGGGGTGTCACACTTCTCTAGTCACTCTTGAACAAAATATTTCTATCTTAGTGAAATATCATTTGTGGAGGTTGAGTAATATTGGGATGTATGATTCTAACATATCTGGGATTTGTTGTGTGGTTGGCCAACAAACCCACTTAGCACTAGCCCTTTCGTCATCAGCCACGGAGTGGATGAAGTCTCACTCGAGGTGCTATGGGGGAATATTGGAACTAAGTTTCCACAGTCGGATGGATTACTAAGGTTTTGTGACACTCAGCCTTCAACTTACCGCACAAGGTCTAGACATTGGATAGATAAACACTTCACAACCATTCTATGATTATTGACTATGTGAGACTTCACAGTTCTCTATGCAATTTAGTTAGTGTATTGTTCATTGTCTGTAGAACTACTATCACCAAATTACTTTGTCTCTCTCATGTCCGCCTTTCCGACACTAGTAGAGAAAATCATCATTCAACCAATGTATCAATAACAAGATGAAACTATGACAAAGATATCAACTCCATCAACCATTCAAGACATTAAGAGACACAAGTTCACATTATATCACGAAATAAATAATAAACAAATAGAGAGTAACAACAAAAACATAACACATTTAAACACCCATATAAATAAGGAAATACCCTATTATTTTCATTACTCCATCATAAAGCAAAAATACATTATTCACTACAATAGAAATCATTCATAATATGGCTCATCGTCCTTCAATGTTTTCTCAGAGAACAATACAATAGCCATTATAAGGAAAAAAACATGATAGAATTCACTATAGACAATTCATCATTCCTCTTTTGTCCCCACCCTCGAACTATCTCGAATGAGTCCTTTTATTTATTTATTGTAGCCTCTCGGTCTTATTTAGCCTTCTTCCTCTCTCTTCCAACTATCATCCATGCTAGCTAATCGTCTGAGATATGCTTTGACAACTTCTCACTAGTTGTCCCATGCCATATAGCCATCTAGTCTAACCTGCTGAAAATATCTACTATCATCTTGTCACCACTTTGCTGATGTTGGCTTGATGGGCCCTGATATAGGTTCAACGTTGATTAGCCAAGGAAATCCCTACACTACTGGGCCTTTTGGCATCAATCCATGGAGCACGGACAAAAGTCTCACCCGAAGCAGAATGGGGGGATGTAGGAACCAAGTTTCCGCACCCTGAGATGGTTGTGATATTATTTTCTACCCTAACCCTTCCTTCGCACAGATTGATAAGCCCTTTAGGGATTATAAATGTACTTCTTTTATTCAGCTTCGAGACCTTCGCGTACCCTAAATAGGCAATTCATACACTTACACGCCTCTGTAATTAGCCTTACTTCTGTGTCTACCCATATTAGCTTAAGTATCAAATAACTTCAACATGCATTATGATTATCTTCGCGTAAACATATATTCTTAATTACATTCATATGACAAAGTAAACACATATATTCGCGCATCAATACAACATTAAATCACAAACCTAGTATTCAACATAACATAACTGCATACATTCATAATAGAAGTAAAATAGCTCATACATAGGTATCTTCAGAATAATTCTCTTTATTGGTGGTTTAGACCTTTAGTATAGACTCTAACTTCCCTGTGCACATAGCTATAGGGGTCCACGCACTCAGCTACGGAATTCTACCCTAGGCCTCTGCACACTTAGTTGCAGGGCCTCTTCCTATGCTAAGACTCTTCGCTCTTAGCCCTCTAGACCCATTACCTCAAGCAATTGTCCAAAAGCTTACTAAGAACTGAACTGTCTTAGACTCTTCTAAGACTTCCTTTATATACAATCCCATGGTTCGCGGACCAAGGGTGGATCTCATCAAGCCGAAATAAGTTACCTAAACTAAGGGTGGAAACCCCTTTTTACTCTTTACATCTTCACGCTTCGCGACCACAAAATGTGGAAACTTTACATTCTTTATACAAAACTTAGGTTTTTAAGCCCAAAATTGACCCTACGGGACTTGTTCCCAACAGGCCCCCAACACAAATCTGGTGACTCGCCTCAAGTCACTCAGTTGATGCGAAGATCTTGTCTCGAAGAGCTTCTAACTCTACTTGGACTACTGCAACCTTGACGGTACACTGCGTCGCTACCTGCTTCATCTGCTCTACGAGCTACTCCGTCACTGGTCCTGCGCTGTTCGTCTAGATTTTATGCTGTGTTTCCTATAGAATAACCAGTTTTCCTTGAATGGCGGTTGTGATCACATATGCTTTGTTGAGCCAAGGCCCCAGCCTGGCCTTTAATACTGCATCCTTACGCTGTGCTGTGTCCACCTATTCCTTGAGTGCCTTTGCTTCCTGCAGCTTCACCAACCTATGCGTGATGGCAATAGTGTGCACCATCTCTTTGACCTCGTCATACCTCTGCTATAGTTCCCATGCCTCAGTTTCTAGCCTCTACAAGTTGGGATGTTCTTGCAGATTGGTAACTACTTTGAGCGCCTTCTCGAAGAGCACAGTGCAATCCTTCACTGAGGTATCGACAACTGCAACGACATCTTTGACAGCGGTCTCACATTGCTCTCTGACTTCTGGTGGAGTCAAAAGCTAGGCCCTCAACTCAAGTTCTGTGATCTTAAGGTTTAGTTCAAATTGAACCTTAGCTAGCTTTGTTCGTGCATCGTGCACACCTACAACGAGCTTCCAGATTCTTGCATCGACTGGCGCATCTTCTGGGATGTTCAGCTTTGGGACAGTTTGGAAAGCCTTGGCCACCACAACTGTTGTGTGCTCATTCTTCTTCGTGACCTTCTTAAGAAGATCAATCATGGACAACTTTTCTACAAAAATCTGGGCATTTTTCACCTTCTTCTCGCTGATAACATTCAAGGCGTGCTATTCCCAAGCCAGAAGTTTCGTGATCACACCATCTTGCAGGGTGTGAAGGGCTTCACTTGGAAGCTTGACCAAGTTTAACCTGAATTTCTTGAGAGTGCTGACAGTGGCCTTGTTAGATTCTATTTCTGCGGTTAATGGGCCATCCGATAGCGCGACCACCCGGGGATCCATTGAGCAGACCATATCTGCTACATCTGAGGTTCCAGGCGCCAAACTGCTTGACACTACGCTGCCCCACCCTACACTGGTCTGCACCTGAGTAGCCTAGATCTGTAGCTCGTGCAAACCCATTTGAATGGTGAACAAGGCCTGTTTCTGCTGTTGCTCGAACTATTACAGTAATTCCACGGTCGTTTCCCTCACTGTATCATTGATGTCATTCAAATCACCCTATGTCAAGGTGATTGGGTCAAGGGATGATTTATTGGCCTTGGAATTCTTCCGCGGCCCTACTTTCTCCTGCCCCCTTGTATGCTTAACCCAGAATGGAGTAGTCTCCGGGTCTGCTCCTCGTTGTTATGAGCATTGCTCCTCCTCCTCTATCTACAGAGAAGGTGACTTTTGACTCCTATCAGAGTCGCTCTCTTCCTCTTCTTCCTCCCCTTTTTCTTGCTTTTTGGTAGCGCACTCTGCTCTGGATCTGTCCTCGGCTTCCTCCTTCTTTCGGCCAACTGCTCCATATTTAACCTAGCCTATTCCTTCTTTTGCTTCATGGCAGACTTACTAGACCTAGCTGATAAGTCTAAGGCCATGCGTCAATATGTTGGCCAACTCTCCAAGATTACGACGATTGCATCATCCGTCGCCAGGGATGGAAGATCATACCATTTTTTTTTTTGGGTACTTTCACGCTCTAATGGAAACGTAGTGGAAGTTCACCTTGAACTGCACATATTTAGACAACTGCTCGAAGGTAGTCAGGGAGAGCCACGACTTGTGGTTGATTGTGGCGTGGATGCTTGATTCCATGAGGATCCAAAATATCTTACTGTCCTTGACCCTTTGGGGGTGCTTCATGGCCCAGAGCAAAGTGAACTTCGTTGCTTCTGGCAACTCTACTGCAATTGGAGGGAACTAACTGTCCTCTGATAAATCCCACACAACCAGTACAATCGACAGCAACAACCATGCATAATGGAAGGTATTTCTTTGGTCTTGTGCTTCTCTATAGTTCATAAGGAACTCACTGCAGAGGTAGCACGCTCAGTTAAATTGTATGCCCTCCGCGCACTTGGCCGCTAAAGACAAAATAGATGTCAAAACTTCATCTGCGCGACACTTCCTCATTATTCTCCTCGCCAAGATCAGGGTGGCTACTTTAACTGCAGGGCTAGTTATGCTGGAGATGGAGTAGCTGTGTGACTTCTTGGAAAGCTTGAACTTATCCTTCATTTGTTCGGCGAGGTCACACTCACTTGTCTTTCCACCAAATTCCATGGCCGAATTCAAGCCTGAATGTAGGAGAAAAGTGATTCTATGGATCAACATGTTAGTGATCAGTATCAGTTCTCCTAACCACAATAACCCATCGTGCACCAAGCATAACAACTGTTTGATCACTATCCGAGTTATGGGTGGGCGATTGTAATGCGGCATCCATAGCAGGTTCAATAGTCATGCCTTGTCCACCCCTTTTATCCATTGTCTCGACTCTAGCGCGGTCACACTAGAGTCTTTATAGAAGACGTGGTTTATGAATGTATTGGTTGCCAAGTGAGGAAAGCACTCTATATCTGCCAAATCCCAATCCTCCATATTTAAATGGGGGACGCACGTTAGGCACGAACCTTCAAATGTGATTTTTCTGGTAGAAACAGTGTGAAAAGTGTGATTTTACTCTCATTGAGGTCCTTTGGGACCTTCACCTTGCGTCGGCAAGGAGGGACATATGCTGGTAGCTTGGCGATAGAGTATGCCCCCTCAAAATCAATGTCTTCTACCCCCATATCAACATCTTGCACTCCCATATCGACATCTTATATGTCCTTGCCAGGTTCTAGGTCTACTACCTTGCCCTTCTCCTATGCAGTGGGATTTTCTTTCTGTGGGTGTTTTCTAGGCGATGCGCACACTGGCTATGCCACTTTCTGCTTATCCTTCTTTGGTTTTGGACCCTCTCTGGCTAGTGTAGGCCTCAGCTTGGGCGACCTCAGCGATTTGGGTAGTTCTGTAGGTACCTGTACACTCACTACCTCCAGGAAAACTCCCTTAACTGCCATCACTTCTCCAACACTTGCGGTCTTCACGGGTGCCAACATGATGCTAGTTAAGAGCTCCTGAGTTTCCTTCAGAAATTTCTCAAACATTGAACTAGCTACTAAATCCTTGAAATAGTCAAGGTTCATGTGCGCCTGATAGCTCAACACCTCAATTCTCAAAACGCCAAGTGTTTTTCGTTGGGCAGCCATCTGTAATTTATAGGAAATTTCGAATTTGAATCCAACTGTTCCCCCCAATTTCTATTCATAAATGTTGGAGTGGCGACAAATTTTCAAAGATCTTGTTTTTAAATTCTGACTTAATTGCCGTGCCCTCGCTCCATTTAGCTATTTTCCCACTGTTAAATCATGAACAGTGACCATAACAGTCACTTTCCAGCTGCCCTGCGTGGTTTCTCCTTCAATAATGCATCTCCCCTCGCGCTTCTGCTGACACTGTGACAATCTTCCATTCCATGCCGTTCCCTGATCGCCCAACTCTACAACCCGAGCAGTGTAGTTTATAGTCCCACACCTCCTTTCAGCTGCTTGGAGTGCTAAGACTGTGCTTCCACCATATAGTCATCTGGCTGGATCCCCATATGGATTCAATCAACTACCATTCACCTTCCCTAGAAATGGTTCTCCATTCAACTTCACCAACTGAACTGCTCCACCATCGGTAATCTCCTTGATGACATAGGGCCCCAGCCAATGCATCCGAAATTTTCTTGGAAATTTATCAAACTTGCTGTCATATAATAAAAATAAATCATTTACCTTGAAGGTGCGTAGTTTGATGTGCCGATCGTGCCATGCCTTTTCGCACTCCTTTTGAACTTGCTGATGGAATCCAGCCAAAAACCTATCTTCTTCCAATTTTGTCATCTGTGCAATCCTTTCTTCTAGGGCTCTGCAATCTGCCATTCCTGTGAATGCCGTTATGCATAGACTAGGTACAATGTATTCCATTGGCATCACATCTTCAATGACATAAACCAACTTGAAAGGTGTTTTTCCAATCAGCTTTTTACAAGTTGTTCTGTAAGCCCATAGCACTGCGGGTACATGCACATCCCAATCATTTCTTTGTGCATTGCAAACCTTTGTCAGCGCGCTCTCCAATATCTTATTGAATGCTTCTACCATTCCATTAGCCTACAGGTGATATGGTGTACACTTTTGATGGTAAACTTGAAATTTCTATGTCAAGGCATTGATTATTTCATTAAGAAAATGCTTACCGCGATCACTCATCAAAATTTTCAGAAAAACAAACCTTGTCAGCACGTACTAAAAGATGAGTTTTTTTGTTGTTGCACTTGTACAGTCCTTCACAGGCTGCGCTTCTACCCATTTGGTTAAATACTTAGTCACATTGATGATGTACCGTGCACCCGTCTTCTCTCATGGAGGTTGAATTGGTCCTACAAAGTCAATCACACACTTCTCGAATGGATGTAATGATATCTGTGAATTCATAGGTAGCTCATCCATCCGCGATGGTCTACAAGTCCTTTGGCATGCATCACATGCCCTACAATACAATTTTGAATCCTTATGCAGTGTCAGCCACCACAACCTAGCACGTAGAATATTTTGCACTGTTTCTTTTCCCGCATAATGTCCTCCCATGGCTCCCCCATGAGCCTCAATGAGGATGCTATTTTGTTCAAATTCTAGCGCATAACGTTGCAGTATTTCATCTGATCCCATTTTGTACAAGTGCCCTGCAATGATAGAAAATTCTGCTGCGCGCACCACCAATTCCTTCTTTTGTTGGCTAGTATATCTTTTTGGAGCCTTTCCTGTCATCAGAAAGTGTATAATATCTTCAAAGTGACTGTCTGTGACAAGCACCGCAAAGAGCTACACGTCAAGTAGTCCTTCCTCCAAATTAGTAGGTTCCTCTCCTGTTTCAATGCACGACAAATGATCTGGTCCAAAATTCAATTGTTCTGGTTTCACAATAACTTCAAAATCATATTCTTGAAACAAGAATAGCCATCTGCATATTCCCCACCACCCCCCCCCAAACATAGGCTTGTTCACCAAGTACTTCAATGCAAAATGGTCTATATACATATTAAAGTGTTCACCTAGCTAGTAGTGCATGAACTTCTGGAGTGCATATACCATAGCTAGACCTTCGCACTTTGTCGTTGAATAATTCTTCTAAGCTTTAGATAGCTTCCTACTTGTGAACGCTATAGGATGATCCAATTATCCCTCACTAGCCTGTGTCAGTACTACTCCCAGAGAAATACATGACGTGTCCACATGCACATGAAATTCCTTCTTCCAATCCAAGAAGACTAGGATCGGCACGATGACCATTTTCTCTTTTAGCACATCCAAGCTCCTCTAACATTCTTCATTCTAGCAGAATGTAGCATCTTTTTTTAACAGTTTCTCCATCGATGCGGTAATCTGGGCATAGCTTTTGATGAACTTTCTATAGTACCTTGTATGCCCCAACATCGCGTGTAGCTGTTTCACACTTCTTGGTGCCTCCAAATTGATTATAACCACATCTTCACAGGGTCTACCATCAAGCCTTGTCTGCATACCACGTGACCCAACAAGATCCTAAAAGGGACATAGAACAAACATTTCTTTAGATTGAGTGCAATCTGGTACTTTTGGCATGTATCCAACATCAAGCGCAAAATTTCTACATGGTGCTTTACTAGTCCAAACACTATCTAATTGTCAAAGTATACCTCCACGAATTTGTGAATGAAATCTTTGAACGCTGCAATGATTACGTGTGAGAAGATCGTCGACTCTCTTTAGCCCAAAAGGCATCACCGTATATTGGAAGCATCCCCATTCAGTTGCGAAGGTAATCTTACTTCTATCCTCCAGCACGATTTTGATCTGATGGCACCCTGAGAACCCATGAGCAAACAAATATGCTTCCTAGCCGCCAACATTATCCAACAGCTCATTGGTGAACGAAATTGGGAAAGGATCATGCACACAAGTGTCATTCAACTTCCTGAGATCTATGCATATCCATATCTCATCCTTCAGTTTCTTGTCTTGAACTACCATAGGGCTTACCTAATCAGACTCTTCTACTGGTTCAATGATGCCTGCTGCAAGCATTTTATCCAACTCCAAGCAGACCCTTTCTTTATACTTCGGGTTGAGGCAGTAAGGCCTTTGCTTAAATGGCTTCATGTCCGGTTTTAGAGTGATCTTCATGATACCCAAGTCCCCTATTATCCCTTTCAAATCTGAAAACTTCATAGGGAACAGATCCTGATATTCGTGGAGAAATTCAGCGACCTTATCTACTGTTGCATCATCCTAGTAGTCCCTAATCTTTGCAAAATTCATATCTGCTTCCATGCCAATGTTCACCTGTCTATTTTTGAGCAGCTTAATGACGTCTGGATTCTCTAGTTGCGGTCCTTCAACTTTGTGGCGACCTTTAGTCTCTGGAATATTAATCTTCCTTGGATCTTCGTCTTCTTCTTCCACTATCACATTATAGCACTCCAATGCATGGCTCAGCTAGGTAGTCCAATCAGTTTGAATCAAATCGAGAGGATCCTACGGTATCTTGAAGATCACTACCTTGACCTCCTGCAATGCTTCATCAATACATACAAATCCATCCTCAAAGATGAACATCATAAAAAATCCTTGGTGCAAAACATCCCATTCTTGAGTGCCATGGCAGAGCTCTGTCTCCAAGTACCAATTCATTGGTATAACATCCAAGATATGACAAAACATATGTACCCACTTCTCCTGAGGCTCTGCTCCATTTGGCTAAATGGTCGCGTGGGTCATTCCTCCCATCATATTTTTTTGTTAGATGCACTTGTGGATGACCAAACCACACTCTCATCATCTTTTTGTATGCATGACAATCATCAAAACTGTCCTTGTGCATGCCCCACCATCTCACAGGCGTAGCATGCAACGCCCAATCCAAGTCTTGGAAGTGATGCTTCTCTGGCACATCTCTCTCGAATGCATCCAAAAATTTATCAATATCAGTTAAACCATCGTAGTAAGGTAGATTTCTTACCTCTGATGATACCCAATGCAACAACTTGGTCATCATATTACAATGCATCGTAGATACTTCATGCAGTCGATTCTGCCAGTGCTCCAACCGTTCGTTTGAATCTGATATGTAGGAACTTTTGTGGTCCCATGAAATATGCCCATCTGCTATCGGATTCACCCAATCCTGATCTCGCGCCGTTATCTTCTAAATTTGGTCCCAATCACCATCACTTTCATAATCGCGTACTAGTTCAGTATAGCGTGTTCCTTCTGCAAGGTCTAGGGGCACCACTACACGGAGCGCTTTCTTCTCAAATGTCATGTTCCTCTTCTTGAAATTGATTAACCCATTCATGTCAGTGGCCCAATAGATCCCTAGGAGTGCGGGGTAGTGATTGTTCTCATCCACAATCTTTATTACTTCAAAATCAACTAATGCATTCGTTCCCTCAATATTAACCATTACTCCCTGCAATCTTCCCATGGGGATGATTTTCTACTAATTCACCATTCTTAACTAAATCAGAGACAACTATAGAATAAGTCTCTCCATCCTTTCCCATGTCTGGAAAAAAAAAAAGTGTCCGACCCTAGATCTAGAATAACTTGATCTATCCCATATTCTCCTATTTATGCAGTGAGCCTCATCTCACGCCCCGTTCTTGCCTTATGCCTGCCAATATTCCTGACCACGCGTGGTCTATCAGTAGCATTTTCCTTCCCATCACACCTATTGATCAGTTCCTGCTGTCCCTTCATGACCTTGCTATTGTGAAACAACTTCATACAGGTTTCTAAGAAAGTAGTAATCATGGAGGGGTCCATTTCTTCAACCAACTTCTCCTAACTTCCTCAGGTAGAGGCCTCAATGAAGATTTTCTTTGCTTCCATAAACGTGTCTCTTACACATTCTAGATCAAACCTAGTCTCTTTTTCTGGTGCTTTGTAGACCCACTCACCTTCTTCAAGCTACTTCCCCTTATCTTCACCAGTCATCGCTACACTCCGAAACAAAATATTTACCTTAGGATCTTCCTCGCGAGGCTCAACCCTCATCATTTGCAGGTTATGAGTTGGCTGCGGAGGCTACGCCCCATTTTCGTGTATCTTAGCTAATAATATAGGGCAATCCTTCGTCGCGTGGTCAAACTGAGTACAATAGTGGCATGAAAGAAGCATCAGATTTGGGCGGTCTCACGCATAGTGTCCTGGTCCACCACAGTTGTAACAAATGACCTGCCCTTGACCTCTACTAGGTCCTCCTCCACCTCGGCCTTGGCCGCGCTCCTGATACTTGCCTCATGCTCACCCAATGCCTTGGTCTAGAGGCCAAGTTTCTGCCTGCACCCTATATGCAGGAGTTCTATCCATCATTAATTCGTAACTACAACAATTGCGCTCATCATGACCCACCGATTGATAGAAGTTGCAGAAGAGATGTTGCAGTGTCTGTACGAATTTATGCGGCAAATGACAATTGTCTATCGCATGTTTTAAAGCTACTTGACAGATAGCATACCATAACATAGGCCCTATACTTGGCCCTGTTGGAGCTTCCAGCCTCAGAGGTATTAGTCCCCTTGCTGCAACATAAATTGCTAAAACTGAACAATGATCTTTGTCATGCCCCTAGCTTCTGCACTTCAGGCACCAAACTTCTTCGCATACCTCATGCTGAGCTATTCTATCTTTCTTCAGAGTATGCATTTCTAGGCAAAGGTTCTACAACTATGTATGAATCTGCTGAACCCCCAGATTAGAATCTTGCATCAGCATCTCATACAATCTCATCACAATTTCCAAGGCTTCTGCCTAGGTCCCAATCTTTTGCTGTGATAGTGCAACCCTTAGATATCTGGTCTAGATCCCAGGGTGTCTCACCAAGCTTCATCATGATCTCTTTGAAACCCACAATTGATTGCGCTTCAGACTTAGGTCTACGGAATTCCTTATTCAACGCGGTTTGCATATTTTCCAACACGGACGTCGGGTTATTAGTGCAGTACTTAATGTACCACATTAGCGCGCGATCTTGCAAAGCACTAACCAATGTTGCTTTCTTAATTTGATCATCCGAGATACCCTAATATTCCCACACAGCCTTCATGATGAACCAAAACTGGTTCGGATCTTCATTTCCCACACCCTTAAACACAGGTAGTTTTATTGAGTTCTCCATATTGAATGTGGTGGAGGTGGCGGCGGTGTAGGCAAAGGTGTATGCAGCGGAGGTGAATATGGAGGCGGCATGGGTGGATGGGGTATTCGTGGGAACCATTGCTTTATCAACTAAACAACGCTCTGCAGAGATGACTGTTCTGCTTCCTCTTCGTCGCTCAGAGGAGGTTCAATTAGTGGGCTATATTCGGGGTCTAATTTCCCTTTGTTCTTGAATGTCCTTCCACTTCGCATAGCCCTCGAACATCAAGGTAGCTGCATAACCCGCTTTGCACACAAGATCATATTAATCCAGGGATTTAAGAATTTTAAATACTTACCTCGTGACCCCTTGAAGAAGAGGTGCTTTCCTTCACTATAACTTACCAAGGTATCGACCGCAAACTCTGTCACAAACCCTCCTATGATACAATGGAGGCAATGATTGACAACTCATGCGATCTTATCTTTAGAGGCTTCTAATCTCTGCACTAACTCTGGGGTCCAGATTATTGGACCCTCAAGCCTCCACCTTCCTGGTCGTCTTCCAATTTCGCGATCCACTCATACAACTCGAACGAGAAGGAACATAAGAAGATCTCGTGTATCTCTGTGTACAGGTATCTGTCCAACCACTGTTCTTTTGTTAATCATGGATTCCTATTCTCTTGTGCCACGAATTCATGGATTTTTCTATCCAACCAGTCTTTGATCTCCTTCTTAGTTGGATTCCAGTGATGGGACATCATACATATCATTATGCAGATCCCGGTCCTGGCAAAAGAACCATTTGTTGGCTTGATGGGCCCTAACCCAGGTTCGTCGTTAATTAACCAAGCAAATCCCTACACTACTGGCCCTTTTGGCATTAATCCACGGAGTGTGGACTGAAGTCTCACCCGAAGTAGTATGGGGGGATGCAGGAACCAAGTTTACGCACCTTGAGATGGTTTTGATGTCGTTTCATATCCTAACCCTTCCTTCACGTAGACCAATAAGCCCTTTAGGGCTTATCAATGTACTTCTCTTATTCGACTTTGAGACCTTTGTGAAGGTTTGCG
Source organism: Pinus taeda (assembly GCA_000404065.3). Classification (NCBI taxonomy): domain Eukaryota; kingdom Viridiplantae; phylum Streptophyta; class Pinopsida; order Pinales; family Pinaceae; genus Pinus; species Pinus taeda. The sequence goes on from APFE030207971.1 coordinate 64,209, forward strand.
ATCGTCCTTTGCGTACCATAAATAGGCAATTCAAACACTTCCACACCTCTGTAATTACTCTTACTTCTGTGTCTACCCAGATTAGCTTAAGTATCGAATAACTTCAACATGCATTATGATTATCTTTGCGTAAACATATATTATTAATTGCATTCATATGACAAAGTAAACACATAGATTCAACATAACATAGCTACATACATTCATAATAGAAGTAAAATAGCTCATACATAGGTATCTCCAAAATAATTCTCTTTATTGATGGTTCAGATCTTCAATACAGACTCCAACTTCCTTGAACACATAGCTATAGGGGCCCGCGCACTCAGCTGCAGACTTCTACCCTAGGCCTTTGCACACTCAACTGTAGAGCCTCTTCCTATGCTAAGATTCTTCACTCTTAGCCCTCACAGACCCATTACCTTAAGCAATTTCCCAAAAACTTACTAAGAACTGAATTGCCTTAGACTCTTCTAAGACTTCCTTTTTATACAATCCCATGGTATGTGGACCAAGGGTGGATCCCATCAAGCTGACACAAGTTAACTAAAATAAGGGTGAAAACCTTTTTTGACTCTTTACATCTTCATGCTCTGCAACCACAAAATACAAAGACTTTACTTTCGTTATACAAAACTTGGGCCTTTAGCCCCAAAACTTGGGTTTTTAACCTGAAAATTGACCCTAAGGGACCCGTTCCCGATAGCTGACTTCCTCCCTTCTATATATATTTCCAAATTATCATGCCATAGTGATATTTCTCTCCTTTTCCCATCATCTACAAAATATTCCATATTTATTCACATGTCTCCTAAATATTGGATGTTGATGCCTCCTATGTGTGGTACCTCCCTGTGCCATGTCTCTCTCTTATGCGCTAGTCCTTACTACCGCGTGCTAGATAATTCTTTCCTTCACCACTATCTCTTCTGCATGATCCCCTGTATTAACACTATAAAAAAATTTCAGCCTCTAATAGGCCCTTAACACAAGACTATTGCTCATTCAGAGGCACTCAATCCTTCTCCTACCACATGGGTTCGAGAACATTTGACCTTACTGAGGTTGAGTTTTTTGTCTCGGTAGAGTAGTTTGCAAAGGAGGTCAAGTGGTTGTCCTGGAACTGTGATCTTAGATAAGAGAGGAATGCCATGTTCCATCTCTCCATAGTGGCTATGATAGAGAAAGAGTTTTGGGCATGGAATTCCCCCACAGTAGGTTTTGGGGCTCAAAGCCCAAGTTTTGAGTGAGATTATTGTAAAGCTCCACAAATTGTAGGCATGGAATGTATGTTAGAGTCAGAGGGCTGTTCGCCCTAAGTTTGAATATAATGTCGACCTACCCATGGTCCACGGACCATGGGATTGTATAAATAGAGCGAGGCTCTAAGTTGTAAAGAGGATGAAAATAGAATATAATGGATAGGATGAGATAGAGAAGCATAGAAGACGAGTCTCAGTGCGTCTAGGGTCGTAGTAGTAGGAAGAGGCTCTGCAGTTGAGTGCGTAGAGGCCTAATAGTGTTCATAGCTGAGTGCACAGACCCCTGCAGCTGAGTGTGCAGGGTGGAGTCGAGTCTGTAACTGGAGAAAAGATTAATAAAGAAAGGTTCTGTTACAAATTCTATGCATTTGTACTGAGTTATTACATGTTTGATCTCATTTGTAATTATATTGTTTATTTACTGCATGCACTTATATGAATTGTGAATATTGTTGAGTATAACTGAAAGCGTACAAATAAGCTAAGTTAATCAATTAATATCGGGCTACTAGTAAGGACTTTGGTAATAACACTATTCAGCCCCTGAGTAGGGCTGCACAAAGGCAACATCTCAGACTGCGAGGTACGGATAAGTGCACGTAGCGATGAGTGCACAGGGTCAAACTGCGGACCACTTGAACCCATCTGATCCGGATTTAAATAGGAACACAAAAAAATATAGAGATAACCATATACACAAAGATGAAACAGAAATAATACTTCATTTCATTAATGGAAAACACTGAAATATGCTTACAAACAGAGTTGAAAATAAACCAGCTAGGGCGACGGTAGCTTATCTCTGAGAAGAGATGTGGTGGCTACATGCCTCTGAACTGTTCTGAACTGTGTTACAATGAGGCTCAAAGGCCTATTTATTGTTGAGAAACAATGGAAAGCCCTTCACATTCCAAAACCTAAGCCTAGAAGATGAAACGCCAAATTGTGGGCCCCGTTTTGGGTAAATTGGTACATCAATTTCCCGGGGTCGTAACTTTGGCATACGATCTCCGTTTGACGCGTATGATAGCTCGTTAGAAAGATATATTCGAGAATTACCACTTTGGGAAGGGAAACATTGGTCCATGGTCCCATGTTGCCCCTATATTTCCCAAAAAACATCATTTAGGGTCTCAAAACGGCTCCAGAAGTTCAGGACCCGAAAAAAACTGCTAAAAATAGCAAATTGTGCTACAATTACCGAAACTGATAAACTGAAAGAGACAGTTGCGAGGGTCCAAATGGGATAGGTGGGTGGCCACCAACATCCACCTGGATCATTCCTCCCCCCTTAGGAAGCAATGGTCCCCATTGCGTTGAGTTCCTCCCTGAGATGAGGAAGTTTCTGCTGAACTTGTCCTGCAATCTCTGATGTGTCCAGTAATGGTGGGAAGCATGGTCGACGACGGTCCACATTGAACACTTGGTGCAGGGGAAGGAATGGAGGAATGATGTGCTCCAAATAATTATTCCCCATAGCCTTGGTACTGCTGTAAGGACCTTGTCGGAGTGGTCTGAGCTTCTGATGGGTTCTGGTAAGTCGTTCTTTCTGTCGATGCAACCAGACTTTGTTGCCGACCTGAAACTTGTGTGGTACCCCTATGGGTGAGGAGAAGTTGTTTGTGTGTTCTGTCATGACTGTATCCCTTTGTTGCTGCTGCTGTGTGGAGGAACCCTTTGCGGGGGTCATGGATGTGGTGACAATCTTCCCCTTACTTTGGGAGTGAACCAGACAGATGAATTTCCTGGTCTGGGAGATGAGCTTGCTGC